>JABUQX010007251.1:45000-51583 GCA_015478945.1 Trachelipus rathkii | reverse complement strand
TCAGGAAAGGAAATTTCTTCCGATTTTGAAAACTTTATCCAGCGAAAAAGCTTGGATTTCTAAAGAACTAGCTTTTGAGTATCTCTTTTTTCTCTGTGGTGCGTTCTTTCTGATTTATTTTCTGTATTGCTGTAGCAGCTGTTGAAGACGCACCTTCTCATTTAAAAAATTAAAGTAGTGGTGTTTCCTCAGGTATGCCATGTCCCCAACTCTTTCAACTTTTTATTAATGAAACGCATGGCTACGTTCTTATTTACTACTCATCGTATGCCATTCCATGATGCCACAACTCACATTTTGAGCCTACATTACTCACATATCATTTCATTTGTGAAAGACCATTATGGCCAACACAGAATTAATCTCATCTAGCAAGACGGCCTCTTGGCAACAATTAATCTCTGACCTTCCTTCAAATTTCTAATTAGGTAGAGCAAACGTTGTTTTTTTCAATGCTCTGAAAATTCAGAGTCGATCTTCATTGGTTTTCACACTCGAATAGCAGATCTGTCACACATAACTTATGTGGTGATCTGATCTGTAACGCCACAACATCTTTGAAACAGCACTACAACCTTTCGTCGTTTTTTAATGATTTTGGGTTTTTCTCGTGATCTTTTGTTTGAAACATTATATTATTTAGAAAGAGGTTGGGTGTCCTGAGGCACCTTCAGAATTTCTTCACGACACTCCACTTGCTTGCTCTATATAGGGGTGTTGTTCGCCCCAATATGGAGTATACCTACTCATCTGGGGCGATTGGAGCCGCGCAGACAGCTAGCTTGAGGACGTTGAATCTAAGTCTTTTGTCTTTATCAAGCTTTCCTCTGATCTCACAAAATCAACTACATTCTTTTTTTGACGTCGGTTTATTGTACACGGTGGCTTAACATTGAAATGTGGCATTGTTGGGACCTTGTTCATAGAAACTTTTTTCATAGTTATTGTCGCTGTACAACGCGTGGATTAAAGATCAATATTGCCAAGATTACTGTGAATATCCACGAATAAATTGTTCAAAGTTCTTGCCGAAAATGGCATCTATTCATATGATTACGTCACTCTTTTTTTGTCAAAACGGCGCTTTCGAAAATAAAAGAAACAATACAGGAGTATTATTATTATTATTATTATTATTATTATTATTATTATTATTATTATTATTATTATTATTATTATTATTATTATATTATTATTAATTATTAATTATTAATTATTATTATTATTATTATTATTATTATTCTTATTATTATTATAATTATTATTATTATTATTATTATTATTATTATTATTATTATTATTATTATTATTATTATTATTATTATTATTAATTATTATTATTATTATTATTATTATTATTATTATTTCTTTGTGTGAGCTAGAAGAGTGAACAATTTGTCCATCTTCTGTATAGTATATTATATATATATATATATATATATATATTATATATATATATATACTGCATACATATACGAGTGTAGATATAAAAAATTAATAATTATATATATATATATATAGCAATATATAATATTATATATAATGTGTGTAGATTCATCTATAGATTGATATGAATTATATATATATATATATATATATATATATATATATAAAAAATATTATATATTTAATATTAATATATATATATATATCTATATATATTATAAATATATATAGTATATTTATTATATAGTATATATATGTGTGTGTGGTGTGTGTGTATGTGTGTTTATTGTGTGGTCTGTGTGTATGTGTGTGTGTTTTGATGTGTGTATGTGTGTATTAGGTGTACGTTTGTGTGCTAGGTGTGTATGTGTGGGTGGTGTTTAGGAAGTGTGAAAAGGTGGTGTAGTGTGGTGTGTCTAGGTGTGTTATGTGGTGTGTTTAGGGTGTGGTGCGTACGTGTTTGTCTATGTGTGCACTGTATGTGTTTAGGTAGGTGTGTTATAGTGTGTAGGTGTGGTGTGTGTGTGTGTGACGATTTCTGCTAATCTTTTTTCTTATATTCATCGATTAAAATATTTTGATGAAGTTAATTATCTTATTCTTGCGGGTCTCTAAACTAACTTAAGTATATACTAAAGTCATTGTCATTGTCTTTTTAAATAGTATAATGGTATTTAATATTAAATCACATTGAGAGAGAGAAGAGAGAGAGCGAGAGAGCGTAGAGGAGGAGAGAGAGAGAGGAGAGAGGAGGAGAGAGGAAGAGAGAGAGAGGAGAGAGGAGAGAGAGAGAGAGAGAGAGGAGAGAGAGATTCTTAATTAATAGTCAGTGAAAAATTGTTTCAAATCATTAAAATTTAGAAGCTCATTTACAGTAGGTAATTATTTTAAATGAAATTAATTTAAATGTTAATAAAGGTCATTATTATTATTATTTAATATACTATTTGACTTTTTTTTAGAACTTCATTTCGTATAAAATTATAAATTTGGTTAAGGTCTGAAAGGCCGCAATAGCACGGTCAGTTACGTTCCGGTCATTCTGACATATATATTTTATTCACGTTTAATTAAATTTGGTGAGTTTCATAAAGTGTATTTGTGTACTTTTTATGTCTTTTAATTCTGAAGAATTTTTTTTCATTTCGAATAATTATTTTATCTTGGTAGTTTTAATCTATTGCTGCCGTTAGATATTTATTTTATTGAGTTAATAAGAAGCTAAAACTAGTTACCATACGAGTAAGTGCAAGCAGGCTGGCTGTGTACTGCATGGCAGACGTGCGTTAAGCGTCCTCAAGTGTGCGCAGCGCGCGGAGTTAAGTTGTATAGTATATAATGTAAATATAAAATAAGAATTACCGTTTCTATAGATTAAACTTTATTACATATTTTTTATTTAATGGGAAAATTCAGAAAATTGGTAAAAAATCTCTTAAATGAAATAATTCTCAATGCATTACCAGAACTCATTCGATTTTCTAATTTTTTTTATTCTTCTTTAATAAAGGGCATTTTTTTATTACTTATTATATTATATTATTATTAATGATTATCAGTTATTATTTATTATTATTATTATTATTATTATTATTATTATTTATTATTGATTATCTATTGTCTAATGTATTTTATTAATTATTATTATTATATCATTATCTGTATATTTCAGGCATGATCACGGTTAACAAACTATTTATAATGCACTTTCATCGTGGAAAAAAAATGTAAATTTCAAATATAAAAATGAGAGAGGAATTTAACATCAGTTGTGAAGTTCAAAAAATAATTTCAAGGAAAAATAAAAAAGCTTATATTATTTTGAAAAAATACTACAGGGATACAGAGAGGAGTACCTGCAAAACACCCAAACATGTCAAAAAACACTCAAACACTCATTAATTTCATTGAAATTTAGAAATAGGGGTTAATATCTGGTTAAAGTTCAAGTCTTTTAACAAAAAATGGAATTCTGCTATACTTATGTTTGAGCTAAGTTGATTTCAATTTCAAATAAGATATATCGTACTAATTTTTAGCTTCTTTTTGTACTTATTGCTGTAGAAAAATCTTGTTATTATAATTATTATTTTATTATTATATTATTATATATATTATTATAGTTATTATTATAATTACTTATTATTGATTATTATTATTATTATTATTATTATTATTATTATTATTATTATTATTATTATTATTATTATTATTATTATTATTATTATTATTATTATTTATTATTAATTATTATTTCTGTTAATTTATTTATTCTATTATTTTGTATTAATTATTATTATTGATTATTATTATTAATTATTATTATTATATGATTATTATTATTATCTCCTTTCCCCAAATTGGGGTGAGGTGCGTAGCTTATACCGGGAGGAAAAGTAGTATGAAGAATCATGAGCCAAGTTGAATAAAAGAAAGCCTTTACCGTCCCTTTAGACCGCAGTGAGAAATCGCGCAAGTCAGAAAAATTCTATTCTGATAGTTTCACTGATGGACTCGTTGAGGAGTGCCTCATTGTGGTATATTCGTCCATGTGGGCATTCATTCCCTGGAAGCAAAGCCCACTAACCACACACCCCTCAGAAAAACCGACCCGCTATTCACTCCTGTTATGCACACATTTCTTCTCTCCTCTGCCAAAACATCACATTTCCTTCTCCTACAAGCATTCCTTAACCGATTCAATTTCACTTTCTCGGTCTCCTAGTCTGGTCGAATTTCAACACATCACCACAATACATCGCTTAACCACCACATCATCCATCTTTCCAATCGACAAATCCGTTCTCAAGGTATTTATCTGTTATTCTCCTCATTTAAGTCCTTTCTTCATACAACACTACACACCTTATGCGTTTCATGTCCTCATTTTATTAATGTTCTTCTCACAGTAACATCCCCCCTAAGTATTGTCTCCATCTGTAACACTGTGTCACCTTAGATCCTTATTCCTTTTTCTCAGAGCCGCAAGAGTTCGACATCTACTATGTATTAATCCAGGTACTGCCATACCTCTAATGCAAACTAGCGGCAACTCAAGACCGTAAGTTCCCTCTCATGATCACCACAAATTTAATTCACCACCACTTCCTACCATTCCCTTTTCATCCAACATTATATCCTAAATATTTCTTCTATCTTTACCCTTATATAAGGTACTGTTACATGATTCGCTCAATGATCTTAACTTTTACTACTCCATAAACACTTTACACAACTTTCTGATTCAATTCAATCACCCATATTGGCTCATTTCTTGATTATTTCACCAGCATGTTCTATCTATGCCTAAGATTTTACATTTCTGCAACTTTCTACGCCTAACCATTACCGTCCTCCTACTAATTACGCTCAATTCTCAAAATACTATTTTTCTTTGCCCATCAAACCGCAGATTACAGTTTCACAATCATCTCTTCATTAACTGAATTTGTTATGCGATTTTCGATGTGTTCATCCCACATCTCTTCTCCACATCCAATTTCATCATTACGAAAGTACCATCCCAATTATTATTCGTATTCAGATCTCCCTTAACATCTCATCCTTACCTTTCTCGCTTCTTCTAGAAAAGTTTCCTATTCGCTTGTAAGTCCCCATTCATCCTTCTCCTAAGCTGTTTCATTTACGCCGATGTATTTTCCTCCTACGTATGGCAACCTTTTATATGTTAAGCAAGATAAAGACAACATATTCTATAACAAAAAGCCGACCTTTTTTCCTCCTTATATAATCCAACATCTTTCCTTTGAAACTCATCATTGCTTTAGCACATACGACAACCTTCTTTTTTAACATTAACGTTGCATCAAATTTCGTTCCACCATTCACTGTTTGAGTTCTTGACTCCTATTTAGCACTCCACCTATCTTATCTTGCACTAAGAACGAGGCTCCTTCCATTTGTGCAAAGATTTTGTTCAGTTTCATCTTGTTAACATTCAACTGATGATTAATTTTGCAAGCGCTTTTTAATATTTTGCTTATTACCTTGTTTTTTAACTTCTCATCTTATGTCTCGCCCATTCCTTTCCTATCACATTCCTTCTTTAAAAGTCCGTCATACTACTTAATCCTACATAAAAGCAACATAATGATACGATAATCCCATTCGTAACCCCCACAGCAAGTGATTTAAAACTAGCAACACATACTCAACACTCCTTCTTCACACCAAAATCAATCCAATGTTTTCACTTAGATATCATTCTACTACACAACTCTAGTATAGTCTTATGAATATTCTTGTCTTTGAAGAAAGTATTACTTACACGCATACATCTTTTCTCACTGAAATCAATCACCTCATACCATTCTCATTTTCTCTCGTCACGCCAATTTACGCTGTTATACCATCCCTTTTCCGATCACAGCTATCCAACCGTTAGATCGCCAACTACAAACAATGTAAAGTCTCTACTAAGAGCCATTCTATAAATCGTTCATGTGCAGAATTATCCAAAAGTCCGTACTCTCCTCAATCAACTCTCAGATGGACGCATATGCTGCAACGACACATACGTCGACTTTCATTTAATTTAACCATTAGAATTTAGGTATTTCGCAAACAAACAAAATTCACATATTTATGTGCGACATGTTCACTCATGCAAAATGCAATCTTCTCTCCCCCTCTCTGTTCTTCTCCACGCCCCACATCTACACACTATCACAACCACACGAGTCATCTTCATCGTTCCTTCATCTTCTTCTCTTACAGCAAGCAAACCAAATTTACCCTTTCTAAATATTATTCATTCTCACCTCCTCCTTTTCTTGTCATTTAATTCCTCTGAATTTCAGTAGCCTAATCGATTCATACAATTTCTCGAAATACATGTTCGCTTTAGGGCTATCACGACTATGTCCGGAGGTCGCAAATAGCGATCTTGCAAGAGATAAGTGGTAAGTGTGAGGGTGCGAGCTAACCAAACTACCACTGTCCATGTTAGTCTCTATGAATCGCAGAACATAACTCTGTTCAGGTTCTTTCTCCCCCACACTAGGATATAAGGTAATGTCTGTAAGTGTTGTCTGGGAAGAGGATGTGTGTAATAAGGCAAAAGAGAAAGCGAAGACCATTGGGCAATGGAATGCTCATGGGACAGTAAACTACACAC
>JABUQX010007251.1:0-40000 GCA_015478945.1 Trachelipus rathkii | reverse complement strand
TATTAGTATTATTATAGTATTACTAAGACTATAAATATTATTATATTATTATTATTATTATTATTATTATTATTATTATTATTATTATTATTATTATTATTTTTATTATTATTATTATTTTTATTATTATTATTATTATGTTATTTATTATTTATTATTATTATTATTATTATTAATATTTCTTATTATTATTATTATTATTATGTATTATTATTGATATTACTTATTATTATTATTATTATTACATTATTATTAATTTATTATTATTATTTATTATTATTATATATTTATTATATTATTAATTTATTATTTGTTTTTATTTATTATTATTTTTTATTATATTATTAAGATTTTATTATTTTATTATTTTATTATTATTATTAATTATTATTTATTATTATTATTATTATTATTATTATGTATATTAATTATTATTATTGATTATTATTATAATGTAATATTAATATTTTTTGCAAATTTTTTCAAGAGCAAATTGTCATATTCGTCTTTTAAAGCCCTTGTTTCATTGTTTTTTTGTTTCATATCTAATTTTATTTCCAGGTTTCAAATAATTAATCTTCACTTGTTTTATTTCATGTGTTACTTTGAAATGTGTTAATTAAAAACGATAGTAAAAAAATTTTTTCCAAGGCATTATTATCATTATTATTACTTATTATTATTATTATTATTTTAATTATTATTGATTATTATTATTATTATTATACTGTATTAAATTGGTATTAATATAATATATATTATTTTGCTATGATTTTAATTATAATTAGTATTATTATTATTATTATTAAATTGATAATGTTTATAAAATCAGACAAATCTAATTGTGAGCTTTTGGAAAAAACGCCTTTTCCAATTTCCCTAAAGTGTAACCGCTTCATGGAGTTGAAATCGTTAAGGACTTTCGTAGAATAGAATAGAACAACAGCTTTATGAACTGTAATCTAATATTTCGCCTGGCCACTTCAGGCATCATCAGAGACGAGTTCCTGATTAATTTAAAAATTGATTTTAAAATTTTTAATGTTATTTTTAAATATAAAGTTGAAGGAAACAATTGAATATTATAAACTAACTTTAAATCTAAATAACTATAATAATCGAATTATATCATATGTGAGAATTCAATTTAGTCAACATACTAAAAATGTTTAAAAAATTTTCCATTTCATTGTACATGATGTTGATAACTGGTTTGTGCTTTTTTAATAAGAGCGAACTCAGCCAGCCTAATTCAAAAAAATTTCCTGGCTCGGTGTTGTAAGTGTAAAATTGGAAATGTTTGAGATTGGGTTGGGGATTTGATCAAGTGTTTCAAAGATTCATCCTACTAGATCTTTGTTGTGAAACCACGAATTTGAGAGAATTCAGTAGTATACCCAATGTAGAGGCATTAACAGCCATCTTTATTGCAGTGAAATTGGTTATAACTACACGACTCGCATTCTCCTGAGTCCCACTAGTTCTTTCAGAAAACATAGAAGAAAGTTTCAATGACTTATAATAACATCTTATAATAACATGTTATAATGGCTTATAGTAACATCTTAGTTTAATTTCTTTAGCTTTAGATTTGGACTTGATGTGATATTGAACTATTTTCTTAACACTGATATTTTCACAATTAAATCTATCGTATATTTGCGATCTGAAAAAGAAAGTCAAGCTTTCCCTATTTATTATTATTATTATTATATTATTATTATTAATATAAATATATTATTATTTTATTAACTTATATTATTATTATTATTATTATTATTATTATTATTATTATTATTATTATTATTATTATTATTATTATTATTATTATTATTATTATTATTATTATTATTCTGTTTTTCTCCAATGCTGGAACGGTACACAATTCCAGTGTTCCGGTGCGTGTGGTGCGATGCGGAGAGCGATGCGCATTGAAAGATAGAGGTTCAGTGCGGTGCGGTGCGGTGCGGTGCGACAAAAAAGGCATGTGATGCAGTGCATTGCAGTGCGGTGCGCTGTGCGCTTACTTTGGTTCAAGACTGTGCGGTGCGGTGCGGTGCGGTGCGGTGCGGTGCGGTGCGGGGCGTGCGGTGCGGTGCGGTGCGATGCGGTGCGATGAGGCGCGGTGCGGTGTGCAAACTTCTGGTGGTCGGCCAACCCTTTTTAGAATTTTGACTGATCTTTGTGAAGAAGAGTCTTCTTGCAAGACAATGATTTTGATGTCAAAAGAGTGGTAGGAATTAATAGCCGGTACTGAAGGGCAATTGGTAGAGGGACAGATTTACAAGGCATGGGAATAGTATTATATCCCCTGTCTGGATCCTAGGTAGTAATTACCTATAGCTGTTTCAATAGCTATAGGAGTTCCAATACCTATAGCAGTTCCAATATCTATGGCAGTACCTATTGCAGTTCTTTTAAACCAATTGTATGAAAAATGTTACTTTAAATTTTTTTATCATTTAAAATTCTTTCGAGAAAAGTGGTTATTTTTAGCAGGATTGAGGAGCCGGTGTTAATGAGTATTGGAGCCGGAGCAATTATTTTTGGGGGGTGAGACCAAAGCAGGAGCCGAAATTTGTTTTGGGTAAAGCCGGAGCCGGAACCGGAACCGGAACCGGAGGTGGAGCAGGGATTCGGAGCAGAAGACGCATATTTTAAAATGGTGAATTCGGAGTCGGAGTCGGAGTCGGAATCGGAGTCGGAGTCGGAGTCGGAGTCGGAGTCGGAGCCGGAGCTGGAGCAGGGATTCGGAGCAGAAGATGCATATTTTAAAATGGTGAATCCAGAGTCGGAGCCGGAGCCGGAGCCGGAGCCGGAGCCGGAGCCGGAGCCGGAGCCGGAGTCGGAGCCGGCATAAATTTTTTTACAGGCTTCGCAGTCCTGTTTCTTTTATCTCACTTCGTTTAATTCTTTTTCTTAAATTCAGGTTTCTTAAGACGGTTTCTTCGTTAAAATATCTTTCAGATTTCTTTAAAGAAAAAGAAAAAAAAACCTAGGTAAAAAATAAAAAAATAATTAAAATAAATTGAAAATAAAAAAAAATCAGAAAAAATAAGAAGCAAACAGGAAAAAAAAAAGAAAAATAACTAGTAGAAAATAAAAAAAACTAGCAAAATAATCAATCCAATGGAACGTTTCCCGTAATATTAATCTCTCCTTATTTGAGTTTTGAAAATTAAAGAAAAATTAATATAAAATATATTTTTCAAAGAAAGAAAAAAAGAAAAAAATAAAGAAAAATTAGAATAAATATATTTCGAAAGACAAACAAACATTCCTGCACTTTGCTCCTTTACTGCGAGGCTTTCTTATCCATCCTTACCTTACTCAGACCATCTTGTTTTTCATCCTCCATGATTTCCATTAAAGATGAGATGAAGAACAAAACTTTTATTACTAATGAACGGGGTGAATAGAAATCCTTTTATGTTGATTAGAGTAATAAAATTAAAAAGATTCTCATTATTAATAAATTCTTCTGGGAACACCCTGTAGCTTTTTAATATAAATGCTCATGCATACTTGAAATTTCTTTTCTTATCGACTTTAAATTGTTGTTTAAAGATAAGATCGAGTGTTGTTTAATAACGCGAATGGCTCTTATCGCCCAATGTTTATCATTTTAATCTACCATATACATATTGTTTGCATATTTGTGCATAAATATGCATTTGTATGCATAGGTTCACACATGTTCTTTTGTCATCTGTATAAGAGTACATACACCACCCATGAGACAAAAAATAGGTGTATATTCTTACACTTCATAAAAATATATATTCATGTATTCATATATTCATACAACTAGTACATGAGCATACATATATATGTTTGAATACATAAATGTAGGTTCGAGACTAATTTTATAACCTATATATAATAATATATAATATATAATATATATATATATATAATATATATATAATATATATTATATATATAATATATAAATATATATTATATAATATATAATATATAATATTATTCGATACCATTCAAACACCGATATTGATTATGGAGCGGAGTGAATCACTATGTCAAGAAATAGAATACTGGCGCCAAATAAGACCTCTTAGAACCTCCTTTATACGAGAAAAACAACGAGAGAAGAGAAAGAGAAGAGAGAGAAGAAGAGAGAAATAAGAAGAGAAGAGAAGAAAGAGAAAGATGAGAAAAGAAGAAGATGTGGGGTTGTCCCTATAAAAATAAAGAACAAAAAGAGCACTAAGAATGCTGGGTCACCTGTAAGGATGGGATACCGAAAAGCAACTTTACCGACTGCCATACAGAAACCATATAAACTGGGAGATGAGCAAGAATATACATAATATATATATAATAAATATATCATAATATACTATAATATATATTATATATATATATTAATAAAATATATATAACTATAATTATATATATATATATATTAATAATATATTATAATATATATGTATAATATATGTAATATTATATAATATTATATATAAATAATATATATATTATATATATAATATAATATATATATATATAATATATATAATATATGTATATTATATAATATATATATATAATATATAAAATAATATATATATATATATATATATATATATATATAATATAATAATAATAATATAAATAATATAATAATATATATACATATATATATATTATAAATATATATATATAATATAATATATATTAATATATCATATAATATAGAATATTATATAATAAATATACACAAATATATATATATATTATATTATACTATATATATATATATATATAATATATTAATAATATATATATAATATAACTAATTATAGATATATATATATATATATTAAATATATATATATATATACATATTATATATATATATATATATATAAATATATATAAAATAATATATTAATATATTATATATAATATATATATATAGATATTAATATATTATAGCTATATATAACATAATATAATAATATATATATATATAGTATAAATATTAGATTATATATATATATAAAATAATATATATATAAATATATATAATATATATATAAATATATAAATACTATATATAGTATATATTATACTATATATATATTATAATATATATATTATAATATATATATATATATATATATATATAATATATTTAATATATATATTATATAATATATATTATATAATATATATTATATAATATAATAATATATATAAATAATATATATATAAATTATAAATACATAATAATATATAATATAATTAATAATACATATATATATACTATATAATATATAATATAAATATAAATACTAATTAATATATATATATTATATAAATAATATAATATTTATTATATATATATATATAATAAAATATATATATATATATATATATATATATATATATAAATATTGAATATATTATGTATATAAGATATTTCTTATAATATTTGAAATTATAAGTATACTAAATATATATAAATAAAATGATTTAGAATATTTATATATATTTAAATTTTACAATACCATACTTATATTTATTATAATATTATTTTATTTAACATATAAATATTTTATTACCTTGTTTTTATATATTAAGTATATATATATATATATTATAATATATATACTATATATTATAATATATATATATAATATATATATATATTCATCCTTTTGAAATTTTTACTTTGGGAAAAAATAATTTTTAAATAAAATTAAGAAGAAAACTTTAAAAAAATAAGAATAAATTTATATATTAAAAAGAACTGAAGAAAATAGAAGATGACATATAAATTAAATTATAAATAAATAAGTACATAAATAAACTAATAAATAAATAAAAACTTTTAAATTAATTAAATTTTAAATTTAGAAACACTTTTTTTAACAAAAAATTATTATATTAAATTAAAATATATTTTGAAGTAAAATGTCATTTTATTAGCAGGGGACATAATATATATAAATATTTAATATATATATAGTATATAATTATAATATATTATATATATTAAATATATATAAATATAATATATATAATATATTATGTAATATATATAATTAGAATATAATAATATATAATATATATATAATATATAAATATTTATAAATATTATATAATAGCAATATAATATTATAATATATTAAATATATATAATATATATAATATAATAATATATATATATATATTATATTAATATTACATATATATATATATTATAATAATAATATATATTCCCTGTATGGAGGAATCCCATTTAGGGATGCAAAATATCAATACCACAGTTCTGTTGCGTGTCGGAAAGCGCTAAGTATGTCAAGGGAGTAGCCCACCCTCTATGCGATGGGAATACCTCCCATTGGGTTTTCGTTTTGCAAAGTATATACCATGACATTCCAATTGCCCAATGGTTAGCATTCTTTGTGTTCATATCCGCACTCTTCTTACAGACAACACCTTACAGACAACACTTTACAGAAACACCTTTCCTTATATGGTTGAGGGAAGGGGAAAGAATCCCACAGCGTATGTTCTGCCGTGTCGTAGAAGGCGAAAAGGGACATGGTAGTTAGGTGAGTGCCCATACCACTTAACTTTTGACCCAAGAAGCTTAAAGGCATGCCTGGAGAAGTCCTAATTGCCGTAAGCGACCCTCCATCTTTCGGCGAAAATGTATGAATCGTATGAAGGAAGTTGTGAAGATGAGTGGTGTGATGGAAAATGTGTGTGTGTCTGTATGTGTGTGTGTGCTGGAGAGGAAAGGTAAATGAGAGGAGAAGAAGGAGTTGCGATCGTGAAATATACTTTGTGCACAGGGCAATGGTGGGACTTCTTTGTGTGAAATTAGAAATATTATAATGGGTTAAATTTATTTTGAAAAGATCAATGACGTGTGGTATTGTGACATATGGCACTGAGGGTAATTGGGAGAGTTGTAAGTTTTCATAGATTAACTGAATGAAGTTCGATTGGGAAGCGGTGAGTATGAGCTTTCAGAAATTTGATTATGTTAGGCTGCCTAAATGATGATAGAAGACATAGAGAAGGTAATTACAGCGTGGCTTTGGGGTGACGGGAGAATTATGAAAATGTAGAAAGGTAGAGAATATGAATAATGTTTGATTAGTAGAAAGGTACATTGATTTCTGTGATAGAGAGAGGCATTGTGTGCTAGTAATACTTCTTCACACACAAGATATATTCATAAGTATTACTAGAGTTGGGGTAAGAATGGTATCGAAGTGAAAATAGGATTAAATTTATGTTGTTGAAGAAGATGTTGAAGTATGTGATGGATGTTAAATCAGTGAAGGGGGTTAGGGATGGGATTATCAGATCATTATGTTGCTTTATGTAAGATTTAAGTTATTGGGAGCAAGATAGAGAGGAAAGTGATAAGGAAAGAAGTGGGAAGAATTGAATAAGAGTCGAGAGTTTAAGTGAACAAAATTAATAAGGAAAAGTATCTTAAAGTGGAGCTTATGCAAATAGAATCACTGAATGTAACAAGATAAAACTAAACAACTCTGACCCAAATGAAGGAACCATTTAGTAGTTGAAAAGAGAATATGCTGATGTGCCAAAGTAGGAAGTAAGAATATTAACGTACCAAAAGCCAATGATGAGGTTTCAAAAGGAATGTATGATTTTATAAGGAGGAAAAAGAAAAGAAAAAAACTTAAATTGATACGTAGGAGTGAGAAGAGTTATTAAAATGAGGAATGAAGGAGACTTACATAGGGATAGGAATCCCTTTTTGAAGAAGCCCAAAGGGAACATGAGACTAATGGGAATCTCAAGAATAATGAATGAAGAAATGTCTCTTCCAAGCTAATTGAAAGATATAAAAATTATGAGGAGAGTGAGAGAACACTCGAAAATCTGGCCATAACACTGGGCAGAATGAAAGGTTAAGTGAATGTGGTGTGGTTTTGATTGTCAAGAAAGAAATAAGTTTTGAGTATAAAAAATTGAGTAAGGAATGTAAGTCGTTATGGAAGAAAGTGAGAATGGTTAATAAACTTGCAGCATTAAGAATTACTGTTAAAAATGATCCAAAATGAGCCCTAATTATATGTGAATGATGATGTTTGTAACAAAGCGTTTGATGGATGGTATAGGTCCAAGAATTTAAGGAATAATATACCCTATAAAGGGTAAGGGGGAAAAGGGAAAGCGTAGCCACCTATGAATTAGTTATATGATTAAGTGTGCAGAGGAATATAGATACTTCTCGATGCTTGATGGAGCTGAATTGGTGCAAGAACAAATTCATTAGAAGTTAGAGAGTTGAGTGATCAAATATTTTTTTTACATTGAAACAAATCGATTGAAAAAAGAGAAAGAAGAATAAAGGGTATTTACGGTCTGATTAAACATTGCAACAGGCATATAAAGGTATAATAGGGAATCTCTTTAGCCACTTTATGAGTATATTTATTGCTGGTTAGCTTCTGAAATGGAATCAAAAAGTAGTAATGAACATTAGTTAAACCGTCGTTGAAAGAAAAATGCATATTGAAAGTGATTTGCCCTAATTATTAATCGGACAATGAGGCAGTAATTCTGTTATTTCCCCTTTAATTCAATTTTGAGGTATTATAGATGTTGGAATTTCCACAAGTTGAGGTCAACGCCCACGGGGGGGATAAATCCCACTAAGATCGCAAAAACAGAATCGGAAAGCTGAAATTCAGATGCAACTCTAGATGCAAAAGAGGGAGAAGATTTGAATTGAGTGGGAGAATGAAGGGCTAAATCGTTGGCATTAAAATGAACAGAGTTGGAAGTGCAGCTGAGGAGATCGTTGAATGAAAGTGGAAAATATAAATTGGAGATAGAATACCTTGTAGAACATCATAGTCATTAACAAAAGAAAAAGAGGTCACTCCATCAACAAGTGTCAGTACGGAACAACCACCAGAGAAAAAACTAAACGGAAGGTGAAAACCTAAGGTAAGGTTATGAGAGAAGTGACGCCTGTCATACCTTGTCAAAGCTTTCGATATGTCAGACGCCACCATATAAGACTCCTCGTAGTCCCTAGAAACAAAGATCGTAAACAAGTGAGATAAGAAAGTATTTCACTAGTTAATCTCGAGCGGTGGAACCATACTGGTGGTCAACTTGAAAACGTGAATACATTCCATAGTCCAGGAAATGATGAGTTAATAGTTAAAAAATTGTTTTTTTAACAGGATTACAAATTTTCAGGCTATAACATAATTGCAGATCATAGCTGCTACCTTTCATTGAGATCGGTTGAACATATGCCCGCTTCCAGCATTTTAGAAAAGTACTAGTATCAAGGCCAGGGGAGTAGAGCCGAACGTAAACAGACGTCATTTCACAAGCACATTCTCTCAAAGCACGTGGATGATTACTGTCCGGGCCACTAGCGTTCATAGATCTCATAACCTCATGCATCTGATCATGTGTTATCACAGGTAGAAACATATGACACCTGAAAGAATGAGTAGGAGATGGGATGCCAGAATTCTTAGGGTAGATTTAGACGAAAAAAAATCAATTCAAGAGTGTTGGTCACGGAACCGTCAGAACGAAAAAGCGGAGGAAGGCAAATTTACAGAAGTAATTACCGGTGTTTTCTAGCAAGAGGCTAGAAGTTTTAATCAGTAATAGAGCCAAGAAGATCAGCGCACTTCCTTTTAATGAAGATAAGCTTAGCAC
Source organism: Trachelipus rathkii (assembly GCA_015478945.1). Lineage (NCBI taxonomy): Eukaryota > Metazoa > Arthropoda > Malacostraca > Isopoda > Trachelipodidae > Trachelipus > Trachelipus rathkii. The sequence goes on along the minus strand of JABUQX010007251.1, from coordinate 30,298 downwards.
GTCTAATAATATCACTACAACGATTCCGAGCTGAACGAAAATTAACAAGAGTGATAGGAGGACGAGATATATTCCACTCGCGATTTAGTTGAAGATAAACTGAACCTGTTCATTCATTTGGCGATTACAGTCCCTACCTTTTCAGCAGTCACCAAAGAGTTCTCCGAGTCCAACAGGATTCCCTCCATTTGGTGGTAGCAAAGATGCGGCCCAATTACCCCAACTATCCCGATTACAGTGTTAGAAATGAGTTTCGCATGTGAACTAATGTTTGAAAAAAAATTATAACTAGAATACAAGATTTGGTCAGACGTTACCATGGAGAAAAAAAAGATATTATTTATACCGAAGAAGACTATTGCGTGAAGCATATTCATAGCCATGGTCAAAATTATTAGAACCATCAGGGATATGTAGGCTCTTTAATCAACGCTGCTCCACTCGTTGAGAGATAACTGAATGTTTGGGGGGACTCCTCCCCACATGTATCAATCAGTATGCGAGGAGCCCCAGTCACTCGGTGTGGTGGTGTAAGTTGAAATCCCCTAAATGGGGGATCTCAGCATTTGAATGAAATAAATGTTACAGTCTCGTAACTTTCTGAGTTTTGCTAACATAAACCTATACTGAATCTTTAATGAACAGTTACATTTATTAAATTTAAAAAGTTGCAAAAGTTGCTTTTTATATATACACTATATAAAAATAATGTATATATATATATATTTATAAATATATATTATAAAATATAATAAATATATATTTAAATATATATATATATAATATATATAATAATATATATAATATATAAATATATAATTTTATATAAGTAATAATATAATATATATATAGATTATATAATATTTTATATATACAATATATATACATATATAATATATATATATATATATATTATAAATAATATATAATATATATAATATATCTATATAAAAAAGGGGAAAGACTTGCATGGATCTAATATATAAATATAGGAGATAATTAATTATATGATTAAAAGGTGTCATATTATAATAGAAGGTAGGTAAGAATAGACTTAACCTTCAGTATATTAATAATATATTATATATATATATATATATATATATAGTATTATAAATATAATGTTAAAAAGATAATATAGTACAAGCTTTTCCACGAAATTAGGTTCGAACCCGAAATATTTAAAGTTATCAAAAAAATAGTTTTGATACTTTTAAGACTCCTTATTTTATTTTAAAATAAATTAAGATAATATAAAAAAGTTGTAAAATAATATTAATAATAATTATGAAACTATTAGGTTCTTGAGGATCTTAGGTTTTGATCTTTTGAAATCACATAACAAGATTAACGGGTGTACCAATAGAAGTAAATAATGATGATAAAACAGCCAACGAAAGTGAGGATGCAGCAATGAGAATACGGAAAACTTAATGTTTTTTTCAAGCTTTTAAATAAATAAAACAGCATTGATTTGTCTGGAATCTCACGTCATGTGTTGAAAGACAACACATTAATAACTTATTGACACTAGAGGGGAAAACCACTCCCTATCTTTAAGTAACCAAGTGGAACAGCTTTAGAGGAAGTTGAGATGGATCAAGATATTATATTCGTTCAAAAAAAAAAAAAAAATCTATTTTAAATCTATTATGAGCGAAATAATTTAACAAAGAGAAAATTTTCATTTCAACTGATATTACTGCACATTATCAAATAGCATCACTAATTTATTTTATAATACGAAAGTAATTAAATTTATTTTCAAAGAAAATACGTATTATGCATAAGAAAATAACTTCAAAAGCTCATTTTCTAATAGGAAAATAATTACAAATATTTTCAAAGAAAAGACCTATTTACTCATAATAAAGTAGCTTCACCAACATTTTCTAATATGAAAATAATTGAAAATATTTTCAACTCTGAGAAGGCATATTACACATAATCAAATTAGCATCACCAGTTTATTTTCTATAAGAAAGTAATTAAATATATTTTTAAAGAAAAGACATATTACTCATAAGAATGTAGCTTCACCAACTCAATTTCTAATAAGAAAATAATTATAAATATTTTCAACTCTGAAAAGAGTTATTATGCATTAGAAAGAATCTTTACCAATTTATTTTCTAATACGAAAGTAATTGATAAAATCGTTGTGACATTTGAATTATTTGTCCAACGATTCGTTTTAGCAATATTTAGAGCGTACCAGCTAAAAAGAAATCTAAAATTAGGTTTAGTCATTAAACCACATGGAAATGTAACGTTAAATATAACCAGTTAATTTACCAGGTGTAAAATGCATTTTAAAGCATGCCCAATTATTTAACCAGTAAATGTAAGCTAAAAATATATGTGTGTTCATGATTAGATATTCTACTAAGTAAAGGTATTCCGAAATATATATAAGGAACTACTTATAACATAGTCATTGTTATTTTTTTTTTTTTTCTGCTAAATATTTCTATGTTAATGGAAAAAAAATATATATATAATATTTATATTATTATTGAATATATATTTGTAGAATATTATATATATTTATAATATTTTATAATATTATAATATAATTATTTTAATTTGTATAATATTATATATATATTATAATATTATATTATATATTATATATAATATATTATATATGGTCGGGGCCTTTTCTAGGGAAGGAGCCAACTCCCCCAATTCTTCAAAAAACTACAAAAAAACGGTACCGGGGAAAAACGTACATTGGCTTGGGAATGCTGGTTTTTTCAATTGTTTTGGTTGGGCGGAAATGGTAGAAAAAAAAAAAAAAAATTAAAAAAAATTATATCTTTCAAAATTACAATAGCTACATGCGGAAAAGGGTTTCCGGGGGTCTCATCGGGGGAGTTTTTCTTCCGGGGAAAACTTACGGGGAGGGGGGGTCTTCCGGGGACACCCCCCCGGCGTTCGTTTGGTACTTTATTGGGTTTGGTCCGGCGGGGGGGGTTTCCTCCCGCCCCGCTCCCCTACGGGGTACTATTGGGAAAACGGCCCCCCCCTGGGTTCCCCGGTTCGGGGGGCTTTCCCGACAGCCCCCTAATTTTCGCGGCGTGTAATACCTTTTTTACCCAAATAACGTATTGTTTTACTGTTTTGTCTCCCAAAAGGGGCAAACCCCCGCCCAAAAAAATAGCCTTTTTTTTTTTTTTTTTTTTTTTTTTTTTTTTTTTTCTTTTTTACATGTTTCTATATGATCAAAAATTTCTTACATTTTTTTTCCAAAATGTTTTTCCATTTCCTTTCCCTGCAAAAATACGAGACGGGACTTCATTACTTTGGTTTTTTTTTTTTTTTTTTTTTTTTTTTTTTTTTACAAGTTTCCTTGGGTTAAATTTTGGGGCCAGGGATGTCCAGGGGGGGCATGATTCCCCCGTTTTCCCGGGTTAGCTGGTTTTTGTAGTTTTTTTGTGAAGAATATGGGATTGGGTGGGGCTCTTCTTAGAGGCTGGGGGCCTATATAAAGTTTATAATAAATTTTAATATTATATAATATCTAGATTTAATTAAACTATTTAATTTTAAATATATATAATGTTTATATTACACAAATGATTTATGGCCTAGGTTCGCCATATAATAGTTTATAAAAACCTTTTGCATTAAAATTTTAATTCTATTTATGATCATAAATGATATACAGTTTCTATAATTATTTATTTTTTTCGCTTGAACTTATTCCCGAGATTAGGACCAAGGAAACGGGAGCGGGTACGGGCAACCTCGGGTGGAGGGTGTGTTCTTGTTGTTTGTCTTTATGAGGGTAAACAGCGTTGGAGGAAAAATAATAAATATACTTATGAAGAATGTAAACTATATTTAATTAATATTAATCAAGTAATTAAATACTAATATAATAATAATTATGATATAAATTATAATTAATTAATAACTTATAAATAATAATTAAATTCCACTAATCCTAATTTATCATATTTAAATAATGATATTAAAGGCCTTATCAGGGGACTTAATATGTCAGGCTTGGGAGTAGAAGGATAAACTATTTTGGGCCGCTGCCAAAAGATACTCTTACCAAAACGGGTGGGGTATTGACTTTTTTTCTTTATTTTTGAGATGACTCTCTCTTCAATTTTTTGCGAAATTTTGGGGTTTTTTTTGGGATTTTTTGGGGATTGTTTTTCAGATTCCGGGTAAACTTTTCACGGCGAAATTTAGGTTTGGTTAAACAAACTTTTTTTAAAGTTCGGATATGAGGGGATTTATTTCTGAAAGTGATTCTAATTTTCAACTCTTCTATGGGTAAATTCAAAAAAATATTCATACTTAGGGCCTACCTGTAGGAAATTACCAAGCGATACATAGGCTAACCTTGGCTTATACCATAGCTAAACCCATTTTTGGAAAATTGGAATATAACAAAACCTAGATTCTGAAAGTTTATACAAAAACAAAACAGATTTGAGGAATCGGGGGGATGTTACTAAACTTTAATGTTTGGGAATAAGGGACGGATTAATACTTAAATTCTTGGGAAACCCATGACTCCCTTTTTGTTTTGGAACAAATAAGTTGTTAGAAATTTTGGAATTATATAAGGCTGTTTTATGTAATATTTAGTATTTTTTCTTTTTTTTTTTCTTATTTTCGTGCTCTTGTTAATTTTCCTTTAAAATTATACAACAAAATTAAAAATATAATATAAAAGGCAAAAAAAAATCAAAAAAAAATCTGAAATTTTTTGATAGAATAGTAATGAGAGGTTTGAGATAAATTCTGGTGGACTTTTATTTATAGCAAATGTTTTTCGTTTTGCTTCCGGGTCTCCCCATAGGTAATTTCCTTATAACGGAATTCTATATGCCACATTATTGTTAAAAATTACGACCCAGGAAGCATATCTTCACCCAGACTTTATACACGTTTATATTACCAATTATGTGGGATGTATATTAATTACAGGCTATTAAGGCCCCCTACTAAATTTTTCCCCGCTAGTTACAAGGAGGGGCCAGGTTTCAAGTAACCAAAAGTCAGAATGGTCTAAATTCATTTGGACACGGGCAACGGGTCCTATCCTTTTTTTCTTATTTTCAAGGCGGAGAACCCCCAATAAAGAAATTGAGGGAATACAGGCCATAAAGAAAACATGGTTAAAGCATTACTAACACGGGATAATAAAAAACCGGTTACAGAATTTGGAAACACGCATTTTTTATAACATCGGAAAAATGCGGTTTTTAGGGGAAATTTTTAGGGAAAAAAAAGGTTTTATTTGTCATATCGGGGGAATTTGGAATTCTATAAATTCCCAAGTTAAAATCTTGATAAGGGAACAATATTTTTATTTAAAACTCCGAAAATTTAAGATAAGGGGGGAGTATAACCGGATTGTAGGGGAAAATTTAAAACTCGTTACGCTAATTCCAACAAATTGGTAAAAGCTCGGTTATAGGCCGTTACTTTCTTTTCGAAGATAACCCGGGAAAGCGTTAAAGGTTAACGTAAAATTTAACCTTTATATAATTATTATATAATTTTTTCTTATATAATATAATTATATATTATTATATATAAATATTTTATATTTATAATAATTATATATATAATATATATAATATAAATATATTATAATTATATTTATTATTATATTATATAATTATATTCTATTATTTATATATAATTATTATTGTGTGTGGTGGTGTGTTGTGAGGTGTGTGTGTGGTGGGTTGTTGTTGTGTGTGTGTGTTGGTTTTAATGGGGGGTGTGGTGTGTGTGTGTGTGTGTATGGTGGTTTTGATATTGTCGTTGTTGGAACCAGGTTGTATGAGAAGTAATTTGTGAACCTGCGTTAAAACTATATTTTTACTTAAAATTCAAAAACAACCTTGTGGGTTGGCTTAAATATTATATCGCCCATTTCAGGTCCCTTTTTTCCCCTTAATTTACATTCAAGATTTTTATTTATTTGTTTTTTCTTTGCCTGGTTTAAAAGGTTTCAGACGGATTGAGGGGGGGGATTCCTTATTAACCTTAATTTATGATTGATTATGTTATTTCTTTTATTATATTATTATTTATTATTTTATTTTTATATGTATGATTAATTTATTTTATTAATATTATTTTTAACTACGTAATTTTATTATTTATTATTAACATTATTTATTATATAATCATTATATATTAATATATTTATTATTAGTTTATATTATTAATTATAATTTTATATTATTATTTTTATTAATTTATTGCGCCCTAAAAGGTGGTAAAGAATTTATGATGTATACTATTAGAGTAATATTTATATATTATTTATATATATATAATATAAATTAATATATATAATATATATTTTAGAAATATATTCAATATATATCTATAGATATCTGTTTATAATCGACGTGTCTTGTGTAACGATCTTGTCCTATGTATATATATATATGTATGTTAGGTATAATGATAGGGATCGGTATGATAGTTGTCGTTGTTTGTATCGTCTAAATGGTTTCAAAAGATTAAACAATCATTAACAACTTAAAGTGTGTATTTTTTGAAAACATTTAGTATATAATATATAATATTAATATTATATATTATATATATTTATTATATGATATATTATTATATTATTATATATATATTATTATAATAATATATATCATAAATATATATTATATAATATATATTATCATATATTATTAATAATATATATTAAGGTATCATCCCACCGCTCCACGGAGGGGCAAAAAACAGCCCTTCATTTCAGGGGAGGGGGTTCGTTACAAACTTTCAAAAAACAAAACATTTTTCTACACTAACGACAGCAAATTTTAACCGCAGATGGAGGGCCCACAAGACCGGGCGGCCTTTAGTGGGGAGATTAATTTTTGGGGGTAAGAAAAACAAGGCGAAGGAGAAGGATGGAAAAGGATTCCAACACAGGAAAACCAGAGGTGGCAGGCGAAGAGTGTTATTACTCCCAAATCATGGAAGAAGCGCGGGGACAGAAGGGGCCCGGGCGGGCGCAGGGCCGGGAAATAAAGGGTGTGCTTGGAGTTGTCAACACCGCCAAACCAAAAACGCATGTGCCCGAACACAGCCCCGGTGTGGGGCTACCGGGGGCGGGTCTTAAAGGAATGTGGGCCCCGGCGAGTGGGGCGGGGGGACAAGTTCCCTTCGGAAAAGCACAAAGCCCTGGTGCCCGGCTTACCCAAGCTACCAAATAGGGGAAATAAAGGATAAAGCCAACCCAAACATCGTGCGCAAAAAGATAGAAGGGTCAAGTGACTGATCGACAGGTGTGGAGAACAAAGTTATAAGTCCTTTTAAAGGGCCTGTTTGGGACTCGGGAAGGCGCTATTGCAAAAATTGCTCGGGTCGGAAACCTGAGCCTACAACTCAAATATGTGAGGGAAGGCCAGTAACCCTTCCAGCACATGTGGTGGCGGGATCTTTGTTGGTAAAAAGGGTTATACCTGTATTAAATTAAACGTGGGCGGTGGTTTAACAACTGGAAGAGAGGAATACTAAAGAGTCTCGCAGGGTCCTAATATTCATGGTGATTTACGGTGATTTAACTCCCGGGGGTTTCTTGACGGGGGTGGTCTCGGCACCTGGGTGCAATACCCATTTTTGTGGGGATGTTTTCTATTGAGGTTTCCAGGGGACATTATTTTGGTTTTGTTTAAGTCCTCGGATTGTTTTTATATTTATTTTTGTTGGGGTCTATACAGGGATGATTTGTGGTGGGCGATGTATTTTCATATCCCGTGCGTGAAATTCATAAGATGGATTTTTGGGGGGTGGATTTAAGTAATTTGAGATGGGGAGATTGTCTTATGGGGAGGAGGAGTTATGCATTCATGTTTAGGAAGGGGTGGGGTATAGTTTTGAGGTGGTTGGGGTGTTGGTGTGATTGATATTGCGTTGATGAAAAGAGGTTATATCATATTGTACTGAGGTTACTAGAGCTTGACTTTTTTTAATAGTGTAAAATATCGCAAGGAGTTTTTTGTAAGATTTAAAACAAAACCGAATACACTAAAAGCGCGTCTGGTTAAAAAAAACAAATATTAACAATTAATAATATAATTAAAGCATTCCAGCACAGCCAAATTCAAATATAATTTAGAACTGACCACATTATAATAAAGATAAATGAAAACTATAAAAAAAACGAAAAAAATCATAAAAATATTAAAAAAGAAACAATGAAATAAAGAAGAAAGAAATAAAAATTTAATACATGAGATTGAAAAAAAGAAACAATAAAATAAATTAAAAAATAATAATGAATTGAAGCTAACAGAGACTTAACAACGATCGATATCATAACAATATCCCATTTCGCCATCTACATAGTGAGGGGTGGTTAAGTTATATACAAGAACTATAAAGCACTATCCGGTAGGGGGAGGGAAAATATAATTATTTATATTAATAACTATATTCCGATAAATGTTAGGTGTGTGGTGTGTGGCGTTCTGAATAGTGGTGTGTTTCTTAGTTTGGGATGATGCGCTTGAGGATGGGACGTATATAATGTATTTTATAATGAAATAATAATAGTGAGAATCGGTGCGCTAGGTAATATATTAAATATAGCAATATGTATGATATATTAAATATAATGAACATAAGTTCTTTTTGTGTTCGATAAACCTAATTATCGCAAGTGAAAGAGTTATTATATATGAGGTAAGAAGAATAAGTATTAATAAAGAAGGAGGGGTTATTCGATGTGATATGTTTCATATCTGAAATATCAGTGGGACTATATTTAAATTTGGTAGTTGGAGATTATTAGATGGTTTCTTAGTTAATATAGTATTCCAGATCTCCGTGTGTAGAGATAATTAGGTATTATCATTCTTAATAGGGGGGAATATAGCATAAATATACTTCCCATGAGATAAAGGCCTAGATAAGATAAATATGCTAATGACGATAAGATTTAATCCTATGGGTAACTGGTTAAGTCACCGGAATAGGATAAGGGTGGATTGTTTATGAACTAATAGATCAAAAATACAAAAGATATATACAAAATTAATGATGTCATAATACTACCTATTTAGAGGTGATTAATATAATCATTGTAATATAAGTAATAAATAATTAAAACAATGTAAAAAAATTATAACTCTCCCGAACTATAGATTATCTATATTTTGATGACTAAAAAGAGGAAAAAAGAACGATAATGGGATCCCGATAGTCTCAAAGTAAAAAAAATTGTTGGAGTCAGGCGCGCGATCAACAAAGAGGTGGGAAACAAAGAATGGTCCGGGGCACCCCACATTCAAACATATAAATAAAAAATACCAATAGTCTCCGATATTGAGTCTGGGGATTTGAACAAGTATTATCTAATAATTAGAGCGATAATTATGGTGATAGGCGAATAATATAAGGAGGATGGGGGCAGAGGAGGAAGAGGTTTTAGTGGGATGTGGTAGGAAACAGAGCATATGCGAACACACCAATGCATAAGAAAGGAGGAGGGGGAAGCCTATGAGGCGGGAGAGTCACGCCAAGTGAGAGGACCGAAGGCGCTTGATGGCGACAAGTACAGGCCAGCTCTAAAAGCCCGCCAAGCGGATCCAAGAGAAGGGAGAGGAAAGTGAAACCGAGGCTGGAAAATGCGTGTAGGAAAAGGACGGACGAAAGGTGACGGGAGAACTAGGGTCGTACAACGCTGGATACGGGACAAACGAGAGGCCGGCGGGAGGGCGCGCCGGGCGCGGGCCGCGCCCGCACAAAAGAAAACTCCCGTCACCGCAAAGGTACCTAATCCCACCCGGTTTACAGGCCGTATAATGCCAACAAATAAAAAACAACCAACACGTCGCCCAGCATAAGCACCGGGAATCCCACCCCCACCACAGAACCACTTTGAGTATAAAATGGAAAAATCAAAGTATAAAGCATTGGTAGGAAAAAATAAAAGTATTATTCAGGGGCTTCAAGTAAAGACGTACGACATTCCGATGTCGGTTACGAAAGAGGACCCTGAGTTGAGAATTTCTGGTGCCTAGGAGAGAGGATATGTAAATCGATTCGGGGGAAAGGAATTGTTGGGATGAGGGATTTAACCAGTAGTATACCGTTGATTTTGTAATCACTTTTAATTTATCCAGGTATATGAGTATATAATTATATATAGGGTAGAGGTAAAGTAGAGGGCAAACAGGCAGAGTTTAAATATTTACTTTCAATTAAAATGCAGTTTATTCTTAAATATATATATATATAATATATACTATATTTAAGGGATATCTTTATTCATACTATATACTATAATGTATATAATATAATATATATATAAATTATATTAGATAGTTTAATATGAACATAATATAATAAGTTTTCTTAGTTTATATTAAGGGTGAAAAGGTCGAGGAGATATGGAGATAATATTTTTAACCGTAATAACTAATAAACTTAATATCAATATATATAATAGGATAGTATAAGGTCACCAATGAGCTTACTCTCTTATGTTTATTACGGGAGTAAACTTAAGTATAAGGTATATTCTGTACTATTCGTGAAGCTCGAAAACCAGTGTGTGGAACTCCGAATCTGATTGTGCACTTGAAATTTGCCTATCTCTTCATCTTACTTCACTCACGCGAAATGTTCCTTAATGTAGCCGGTCTGTGCCGGTGGGGATTTTCATTTGATCAGAGATGCAAGGGATCCTGCAAATCTTACAGAAGTTAAGGTTCTTATAGGAAGGATCTATTTTTTGCAAGTGACCTTCCGGCATGCGAATCCTCCTCCGAAAAGTCATGTAGAATAGAAGGGAAAGAAAGTGTAGTGGTTGGGGGAATTCGCCGCGCGTAGGTGCCGCCCCGGGAGTATTCAACTTATATTCTCTATAGTCTCTAGGGCCGCTAATGGGTGTGGGGGGAAAAGCCACCATAAATACCAAACCTCTCACCTCACCAATTAACATACTCTATACTCAGTTAGATGAAAATCGGATTATTTCTTTTGTTCCTACTCCGTTGACCAGCATGAATCGAGGACGTTTTGTAGAGTAGCAGGCGCACGGCACAAACTAGTTTTTCTCAATGTTAGATATATGCTTCGATATATAATCTTGTAATGTACCGCACGCGGCTCGCTCTGGTCTGGGCACTTTCGATATCGTGGGAACCTAATCGCTCCAGTACAGATCAATAGGTCAAATTTCTTCTTTCTGGAAGAAATTTCTTGTTAAGACAGATCTTGGTGTTCTGCTATTATTCTCTGAGGAGGAATCCCCCATTTGCACTTTGATACCACATAATTTTCCCTATCTAAGTAAAAAAGAATGTAATCTGCGCCCTATCCGAAAAACCCCCCGAACACGGAAACCGATGGCACACCACCGGTTAGGGAAGAGAGAGATTCAATTAGTGCGAGTGGTTGATCGCGCAAACGTTAGTTTAAAAATGTTATCGGAAGAGTGAGTTTGCGAACTTAAAAAGAAAAAAAAAAGACAAACAAGAAAAAAAAAAAAAAAGACTTTTTTGAAGGAGAGGAAGGAAATATTTGACATTGAAGATATGACTAAGCCCAGGATTATAATATAATATCGGGATATATTATATATCACCCTAGGAGGGTTTGGATAATAGTATATTAATATTTATACATACATATATTTATTATAATTTTTAATTATATATTAATATATTTATTAATATAAATAATATATATATAATATTATATATTATTAATTAATTATATAATATATTTTATATATATATTATGATATATATATATATTATATTATATTAATATATTATAATTCTATTTTAATATATTAATGATAATTAAATAATATTTATTATTTATATTATACCATACTTCTACATATAATAATGAATATTTTATCTCTTATAATTTTTGACTGAGAGAATATTAATTCAACAAAATCAGTAATACTTTATTTACTATTTGGTTTTTTATTATTTAGAATTAATGATTTATAATAAAGTTAAATCTAACATTATATATTATAATGTTGATAATGATATATTATGATGTTCATATTTTAAATTTTAAAAATTATATTATATATATATTTAATACTTACATATTTATTATAATTAATTAATATAATTTATTATTAATATATAATTATAAGATAATAAATTAATATTAATTAAATGATATAGTACATGCATTCACCATAGAACACCAACGTATAGATTATTGATTATTATTAATATTTATATAATTACTTATTATATTAATATCTATTTATTATATTAATATATATATAAATATTAATAATTATATATATAGATAATTATAAATAAATATAACTATATATAATTTAATTTATAAGATACCCTATTTATATAAGAAGATTATAACTTATATAATTATTTATAACTATTAATATAATTATTCTTAATATTATATAATTTAATATATATAATATATATATTAAATTAATATGATAGATATATATATTTGATTTATTTTAATTAAAATAATACTAAATTATATATATATATTAATTATTTTATATATTAATATATTATTATATATATATTATATATATTAGAACATTAATAATTAATTATTATATTAATTATATTATATTATATATATACTATTTATTATTTAAATATAATATTACATTAATTATTATATGTATAGGTATAGCATTGACCGAAACCGCATTTTCCAGGGGCTTCCAAACCCGTAGGATTTTTATTTCTGGGGGGGAAAAATTTTCTGGAATTGAGTTTGGGGAATATCGTTTTTTAGGTTATTTTTTTTCCTGAGAAACTTTTCGGGGTATTTTTTTATAACCCGTTAGAAATTTTTATTTTATACGGAAAGGAGCCGAGCCGGGCCCGGGACCGGAGGCCCATCCCCAGAGGCCTGGGGAGGGCCTTCAGGTTCGGGAGGGACCGTCTTTTCCCCAAACCGGGGCCAGAGTTTGGGCCGCGTTTCCCCCGCTTCTTCCCGGTAACATTTTTTGTACGGGATCAATTCTTCGGAGGTCAGTAACGGACTTTTAAAAAACCACATCACTTCCCTCTTTTCGGTGGCATCCTATGAGGTAGAATTGAAATGGGCACTTTGTTAATTTTAGATAATAATTTTACCCTCTATGTTATTAAATGGAAACTAAAGAGAAGGGACCGTCTGCGGGGGTCTCATAATTTCTTTTTTTTTGACCCTGAAACGGAACAGACAAGGGGGAACATAAAAATTTGAAATAAGAGGGGAAGTAGGAAAGGGTTTAGGCCATATTTATTCAATTTTGTGTTTACTTAAAAGGGGGAAAACAAAAGATGATACTGTTAATAACAAACATACCAAAACACACCCACAACTAATAACATAAAACATTGTTATTTATTATATTATCATTAACTTTAATATAATTATAATATATATTATATTAATAATTACATTAATATTATTATTATACTAATAAATTATTTTAATATAATATTAATATATATTTATATATAATTCTATTATATATATATATATGTTGGGTAATAAACGTATAATAAACTTATATATTATAACGTAATAATAATACGTGAGCGCCTAACCTACCTAAACCTCCTAAACAAAACAATATAACCAACCCTCCATTATAACATAACATACCTCATCATACTTACAACACCTATAAATTACACACACCTCATCTAATGGCACGAATTTCAGCTATGATCTCTCACTCGAAAACGTAAATTTTCTATCTGTAATATAATTAAGTTATTATTTTTTCATCACACTTTATGTATCAAGTATATTTTATTATATTATAACAATTAAAGAATATAATAATATAATACAGTTTTTCGTGAATATTCAACTAGCTCTTATTCTATATAATGATATATTATATTTACAGAAGAAGCGAAATTAGAATGAAGTAACTATAAAGTACTCTATAAAATCTATATTATGTTAATACTATACTACTTCGGTGAAGGATCAAAAGCATAAACTAAGGGCATGGTATCTCTATACACGCCTATAATTAAACAATATGACTCTCTAAACTCATACATTTGACTAACCTCAGTTTGTCACAGTATAATTTTTACAAATTCCTCACTATCTTTCACCTCTTTAAAACCTCCTATTCAAAAAAAAAACGCAAAAAGCGACACCCAAAACACCCTGCGCGCCCAAAATGAGCGTATTGTAGATTTTAGTCACAGACAATTGATACAATAGATTAGAATTATCAATATAATATATACCAAATTTTATTATTACTTTCTTCTTATTCCTTACTATCTCTAACAATTTATACAGACGAGAAAGATCCTATATCGGGTAAGTAGTTCTTAATTATATATATGATGAACTAATTGATTATAAATTATATAATATATATATTATACTTGTAATAATTATCTATAATAAATTAAATTTAATTAATTAATTATTATAAAATTGGAGGGTAATAAATTAAGGTTCTATATACCCCCAACATATATTTATATTAATATATAAATCCCATATAACTATGAGAGTAAGATTATAATAAACACCACTAAATAAACATTATATAATATTATATGTAAGATATATAAATTATATATATTATTATATATTATTAATTATTAATTACTGAAATATTATTAAATATTAATTATTATTATATAAATTATTATATAATTATTTATATTTATTTTATATAATAATATAATTTATATAATATTATATATATATATTTAATATCATTATCATTATTTAATTATAACTAACTAATAAATATATATATATTAATATATTTAATTAAATTATTAATATATATATATAATATTAATTTATAATAATTATATTAATTATGCAAATTATTTATCCACATTCGCATAATTTTTTTGTGGATATTCGTCTCACGGAACGCAACCACGGAACCACACGAAGACACTTTATCCCGGAACCTTGGACAAAAGTTAACAGTGCAGAGGTACCACACACACACACAAAACCAACACCCAAGGGGCACTGACGGGCAGGACGGGTAGTCTCAACGGCCGGCACGTAAAACTATTCTGACTTCCCAGCACCATCAATTATGTTTTACTATAACTCATTATTCAAATATTTCTTATATCAGACAAAAATTTGTCGATACATACGTTGAAGCCAAGATATTTATACGAATAACAGTGGAAACGTTTATAATCTATACAAGGAGGACGAGGAGGGCGAGTGGAACGATCACAATGTGAGTCTCTTTTGATATTTCTTATGTTAAGAGATATTATTCTTAAAGACAATACGTCGGATTTTATCTAGTCTAGATTGAAAATATATATGAAAGACTAAATAATATGAGAATTATACGTATATTAATCAAAGCTTATACGGAATTCTTCAAAGTTCTAAAAGCCTATTTTACTTCAGAGACAGAGAAGCATGTTTTTTAAAAAACGCTCTCATCAGTCCATCCTAGGTGCCAAATCTAACATGAACACCGAAAAGAACACAACGTAGTTTCAGATCACTTCCTCATTTAATCTCATGCACGACAAACCAACCAAAACACCCCCAAAAAAACTATTAAAGATAACAGAAGACAAGCTTTGTTACCATACAGAAACGTACCATATCACTAAAAACATTTAACACTTTACAATAAATATGTAAGTTATTAAATTCATTTTTAAATAATAAGATAATTTTTTTTAATCTTTTTTTCTTATATAATTTTTTATATAAATTTATTGCTTAACAGTTTTAGTTCACATATTTCCATTTGGTAGTGGTAAATTTAATTTTTCGCCCAATTCATTTTGTCATAAATTTAATATAAATAAATATATTAAAGACAAAAATAAAATTAAGAAAAATAATGTAAATCATAATAATAATAAATAAATGAATAATATCTATAAATGTTATTATAATCAAATAAATTTAATCAAATATAATAAATAATCATATCCATACTAGGTAAACATGATTATAGTGCGGATTTGGACCTGGGGAAATTCAAGAACCCATCCGTATCTGACGAGTGGAGGAGTAGTGAACTATTATATGATTGTGTCTGATTCTCAAAATCGTATCCTCTCTCTCTCGCGGAACGACCTAAACCACCCTACTCGCACAGTATGTGAAAGATAACTCGTGTCGTAAATACCAGATTTCGCAAAACCTAATGACATCGACTTTATATACACTTTTTCAAGAGGGATCAGTCACACATATATCGGCGAACACTCCTATACTAATACTAATACAACAACTATCCTACAATCAATAATCAAAGATATATAATAACTACATTAATATAATATTAATAATATGTTAATATTAATAATTATCTAATATATATATAATTAATTATTATTAATTTTATATATTATATTAATATATATTTAATTACTGTATATATATATATTATATTAATATATAATAATTTGATTTATTAATAATATATACTATATATATATATTACTATTATAATATTTAATTTAACTATCATATATAATATTTAAATTATTTTAATATTATTTTATATATTATTATAATCATATATATACTAGGATAGGGGTATAGCTGCCGGGTACCAATTATTATATTATATACAAATAACCTATACGTAGAGGGCCCAAACTCTATCAACACCTACCCTACACTAATCTATATAATACCTACACTATAAAACAACCTAATATCAACTATATCATTATAATAATACATAAACTATCATCCTAAGAGGTACGTCATCCATAACTAATAGATAGATCAAACCAAATATAATAAATATATACACAGTAACATAATTATAATAAATTAATATATATATTACTATTATATATATATATAATATTATTAAATTATATTATATAATTAATTATTATAATATAATATATATATATAATCATAATAAATTAATATTTATATATATTATATATATTATTAAGTAATATATTATATATATATTAATAATAATTATTAATATATTATATAAATTAATTATTATATCTAATAAATATTAGAAAAGGGACCCCTTAGGAGGATTATATTAGTATACTATATAACTCACTTTTTTTGGATTTTAAAAGTGAAATACTTAACATCTGGGTTGATTATTAGATAGTTGATTAAATTATAATTTGGAAGTTTTATTTTCTAGTTTAACTTTAGTTGTGAGTTTTCATTGTTATAAAAGGTATATTATTCATTACTTTTATATTTACTTTAATTATATTTATTTTTTATGAGATTTTTTTAATATTTTTATGTATAGTGTTGAGTGTAGAATACATTATCACGAATTTATATCATGACTGCTCAGTACATATATATAGAACTTATTTTGATTGTAGTGATGCTATTTGTTAAAATCACCACATTTAAGAAATTTATTTAAGGAGCTTTTTTTGGTACTCTAACATAAGATAATTTGTTATTTTGATGTATGCATTGGTGTATTTATATTCTTTAAAGTGTTGTAAATCGGGATTGATACTATTTTTCTTAAGTTTAAATTAACTTACATTTTCAAGGTTTATAGCTTTCATTTCATTTAATCATTTGATAATTTGATAAAAATATGCCTCATTTGCGCTTTTAGCACTACTGAAACTTTTATTTTTTCTGTATATCTAAAAGTATGACCAGGCTAATTATCCTATCCCATTTTTTTTTAACTTCTCCATGTTTGTTTACACTCTGAGTTTCTTACTGTTTTTAATTTTCTCTAAATAATTTATGAAAACTTTTATAGTTGTTAATCTTTCTGACTGAAAGCGCTGTTTTATTCACCAACTAAGTCACATCTATACTTAGAGCATTCTCGCAAGTCTTGCTCTTGTTTTTTGCTTTACGTGTAGTTATGTTAAAAAGTAGTGCCACTTCATATATCATTCTACCCATGAGATCGATAACTGTGGTCTTTATTCTAGCTAGTTGGGTTCCTATTATGTTATACAACGTTTGAGCTAAAGTAGAGATTAAATCGGGCTCTCACTGGATTTCAACAGAAAATTACAATTTATATGCGAGATATTGAAAAAAATAAGACAATTCCTTTCTCAGCTCCTTAGTCCTTTTTAATCAACAAAGTCATTTACAGGTAATTCTGTAGACAAGGCTGGCAAAAGCCAGCACAGGCTGCGAAAGTAAAAGTGTTCACGTATATATACGTGGGCACAATACACGTGGCCTACACCTCTCTCTCCAATGGCTTTTTTTTCTTACTCAGGCAACCCTCCTAACCTAACGCCTATACGTTTACCAACGCTTATAAGAGGCGGGGGGAGATTCTAGCAAGGATTCTCTTACTAAACTTTGCATACTATTCCATTTGGTCATCAGTAAAGCTATTCATCAATCTTTGATTTCATTCAACTCGATATCTAGTCTCTATAAGTGAATAGTTGTTACAAGTAAGATGATTATTGGGATTCTCTCATTTCTCATGTTGAACAAAGGGCGATACCACGTTTCGAACTGTTTCCCTGACTCACCATTCGGCCAGTCCACCACGGATTATCCCTCAAGTAGAGCCATCTCTTTTTGGTTCCGTGATCCTTTGTCGCCCTGGCTATTTATTTATAGTTCTCTATTGAAGTATACAGGAATTCTCGTTAGCCTCATTTATTTTTTGAAACCTGCTTAGCATTTGTTACTACGTTTACATATTACACGCAAGACAGAATGATTTACCATTATTTTAGTATTTTGATTCTCGATTATTAACTCCTTCCCTGTGTACCTTATATTGTAGCACTCATCCTAACTTGGTGTCTATTTATTTTAATTACCTTCTTAGCATCTCTTACTCTGATTACCTCTACGTGGGAACCTCGTTCATATCTTCGTTATTCAGCTTGATGTAACAGACAACAACATTATTAAACTGACTCATTAGGAAAAAAGATAGATTGTTTAGAGTAACTAGCGTGCTTAGTCGTCGACGCTTTATTATCTGGGATGTACTGGTGATGTATATAGTCGATTGAGCTATAGCAGTAGATAAGCGGCCTGCAACATTCACTCAAACACAAAAGGTTACCATTGATGGAGAACACTCTGACATCTCCCTGATTATCTCTGTTACGTTAAATTAACTCTTCAGATAGACCAATTAGGCCATTTCGAAAAGTATCATTTTTCGATGGCAGAGCACATCAAGATGGCAACCAGAACTCAGAAGTATGACTCCAACCTTCATAGCAATAGATACGAGTTTCAGTATTCAACAATGTCCGTAAGTGATACCAATGACGGACCATACGACTGATATTTCAGCATGGAACTGATCGGACATCAATCCAGGCTCATTGCATCCATAACATGCTGACGTACTAAAAGGTTACTACATGCTTACCTCCATATATATCGACCGCATAACTTGCTGAGCTACTGTTATATCACACTATGCGCAAATGTACTCGTCTATTCCATCCATGACCCCATTATATCCACCCTTATGTTGCGTGCCCACCCACACTGAATCTTTGTCCAAAAACTAGATCCTTAGTGAATATACTGCAAAGATATGAGTGATTCTCCATATGATATGCACTGGAAAAACGGCCAATGTGAATTATCTGCAATCCTGAGTATGGGTGAGTATAGAATCAGCACATCGCGTATATTGGATGTATTTATATCGTTTGATTACTAAAGAAGTCCATCCTAAAAGAAAAATAGAAATTTTCATTTTTTGATTATTGTTGACGTGTAAAGTAATAATTCTAAATTTTATTGGATAATATTCAATAAATATTATGACATAATAATATACTAATAATAAATATAAATAATAAAACAATAAAATAATAATAATATAATAATCAATAAATAATAAATAATATGGAGATAAGTGGCTGATGATATTAATAATGAAATTGAATTTAATAATATATTAATAATTAATATAATATAAAATAATAAGAATATAAAATAAAAATAAGTATTAATATAATATATTAATATATTATAATAATAAAAATAATATATTAATAATAAATATGAAAAATCAATTGAAACGAGAGTTATTTTAAGGTTCATACTTCCAGATTAATAATAATAATAATAATATATATTAATAATAATATAATAAATAATAATTAATAATAACCCACATAATAATAATAATATAATAATAATAATAACTTAATACATTAAATTAATAATAATAAATAATACATAACTATATCCAATAATAATACTAATAATATCTATATATAATATAATAATTAATAAAATAATAATATACATAATAATAATAATAATCAATTATAATAATACTAATATATAATAATTAAATATTATAATTAATAATATAATATGCATATTAATAAAATAATACCCCCTGTACAAATTTATTCTATACCCAGGTCTATTCCTATAGGCAAGGTAGCACAAAAAGGAAACACAATCATGATTTAATCAACACTGATTTTTTTTACGGCGAAAATTGGTTTTAAATAAAAAACTAAATCTTATGACTTTATTTTTAGTATATCTTTAGTTGTTAGGCAAATTTTTTTATAAATAATAATAATATTCCAAGCTATCACCTATTAATGATAAGTATAATTTCATCTATATAATAAGAAATTCATTCAGTATTTTCCTCTCCTTTGTATAAGATATTCAGCTTAGATAATAGCCTACTTCAGGGTTTCAACAAGTATGTCTATCACTCAATTTAAAACTAAATAATATTTTTATGCTATAAAACTTCATATTTATTACGAGTAATAATTAAGAATATTTACTTATTTATAAAAAATAATAATTAAAAAAAGCATATTTGTGTTCTAAAAAGAAAAAAAAAAAAAAAATCAGCTTAAAAAAAAAAATTTTAACCACTGAAAAAAAAAAAAAAAAAAAAACCATGTTCTAGAGTATTTAAGCTATCCATTCTACAGCAAAATTAGTAGTCTATATCTTAAAACTTCAAAACTTTCGAATTATCCATTAAAAATGATAAACCCAATATGTTCATATCAATATTTGCTATATTATTTTTATGACAAAAATCAATACTGCAGTAAATAGAACAAATCAATCGCTGAAACTTTCTTGGAACAGACAAGACATATTGAAAAGTAGAGAAGTTCCACCGAGTTAGTTACGGCACGGACAGTTAGTTCCGGCCGAGAACCGCGCAAACTCTTAAAACAATCGAGGTACGGCGGAAGTCCCGGCCAGGAACTGTATCCGGTACATCCCTAATATATAGTATATGATATATAATATATTATATTAAATATACTATTATATAATATAAATAATATATATTATATATATATATAATATTATTATAATATAATAATATATATAGATATTATTAATAATATTATATATATTTATATAATAAATATATAATAATAATATATATATAAATATATATAATTTATAACTATATAAAAATATTTTATTATCATTATTAGCGAGTGAAAAGGTTTTTTCTCTTAAATAATATAAATATACATATTTATACTAAATATTATTTTACTATAAATAATTATTTATAATATTCATAAATAATTTTATATATTTATAATATAATTATTCATTGTTTAATAATATAATAAATTTATGTATTTTAAAATTATAAGATATATATGTTTTGTTTATATATATTATATTTTATACTATATTAGGGAGAGTGTATATAAAAAATATTTATATTTATCTTTTATATGTATTATATATTCTTTAATAATAATACAATATATAAATATAAATTATTTAGGCAATATTTTACACTATATATAATATAACACCCAATAAAGCCAGTATATAATAGATCCATGTATAAGAATAATCCTACGTATAATTCTAATAATAATATATAATACTTATAAAACTTGCCCCTTAAGCTATACATATACCCCCCACCTATATTTATTACCCACACCTTTAATTAAAATTAGTTATAATTTTAGGTAATTTATTATTTATCATTTAATATGTGATCATACTCATTTATTAGGATTGTAATCTTGATCTTAGTTGATTCAAGTCATATATTTATTATGTATAATAAAACATTTATAATAACTCAAATTCATTATATTATTTACTTTTTTATTATCTTATTATTTATGTTATTTTTAGTTTTATTATTAATATATAAATTAACAATTTATGTCTTATATTATACTAACGTATTATATTAAATAATTTATTTTATTTTTGTTACTTAGAGATATATATTATTATTAATTGTTTTTATTAAATAATATAATATTTTGTATTTATTTATATTAACTAATAAATATATAATTAAATAATATCTTAAATTATCTTTTTATATTAGGTGATATTTATATATATATAATATTTAATTACATTTTATCTTTTCGAGTAATTTACATTTATAATCACTCATATAAATAGCAAGTAGTAAATCATAGTAAATATTCTAATCTATAAACTTACTTATCAATACTAACTTTCAGATCTTCCCCCGAATCCATATATCACCCCTCCCTCACCCTAATATACCCCCTTCGTGTATATCTTATTAAAGGATTATTCCCCTATGATTGTACGGGATAGATGTCTTATTTTGTATAAATCTTTATCATGATATATAATATATTATATATATTTATCATTATATATTTATATATAACTTTTGATAAATATATATATTACATAAAGTGAAAGGCATATATATATATAGTAGATTCTTGTTAAATTAAATATATACTAATAGATAATAAATATTAATAATAATAACATCATATATAATAATAAAATATATACACAACTTTTTATATATTTTATATTATTGTTATTTTTAGTTTTTATCTTTTTATAACTAACATATATTATGATATTTATATTTTATACTAATTATATAAATTATAATAATAATTATAAATAATTATATATTATTATATATTATTATAATTTATTATTCATTCTAAAATTAAATTGATTATTATTTATGATTATATAAATTATATATTTTATGATTGAACTTGTAAACTTTTTCCTCCAACTCTAAAAATAATTCTATCACACGTTTAGGATTTATCAATACAATTATCGTAAATAATAATATAATAAATAATTATAGCATGACTATAGAAATTTATTAATCATTTTTATTTAATATCAAATTAACCATTATAACGCTCCATAGTTAATAAAAATAATCCTCGAAAACTGGTAGTCCGTGTTCACAGTGAAGTCAAAGATGTCCCTATGATTCGGCCATCCTATAAGAATGCTCTGTCACGCTCACCACGGATTACGTTGGCCCACTAATTGCACCAATGTTAATATTAATTGTTCCAGATGATTCCCAGGGGATTTAACATGTAACCCTCTTCTGACGCCAAAAGAACCCCCTTCACTATTCTGCTGGGTTATGATCCTAGGTAAGAAAGGTTGTACTGTACTTTTGATATGTATGGGAGCTACGATTGTTAGAACTTTGTGAGAAAATAGTCGTTAGATTGGGTCGAACGATCTAGAATAATCATACTTACACTATATGTAGATTCAGAATAAGTTACATACGCAGTGCGCGTGTAATAGATGGTTTCATATATTTTGAGATGAAAATATACTGATATGTTTTCATTGAACAGGCAGAAAGAGACTGGAGAAAGGTTGTGAAAGGAGAAGAGTTCGTTAAGAACATGCCATATAACTGACATTGCTGTAGTTTAAAAGGCAATTTTTGGTAAATTTTGTGTCGTATTTTTTTTTTACAAAAAATATCATTATTTTAAGTGATTTTTTTATTTTATTCTGATTATATTGTTGATTTTTTTTTGTGCATACTTTCAGTAACGTCACACGCAATCTTTTTAATTTTGAATGGTTACTCTATTATAAAATCTTAGCTTATTAAATATATCGGCGTTGTATGTGATTTCGTGAACATCTTGTAAATACTTAATAAGATCAAAAAAAAAATCAAAAAAATCACTAAAGATATTTTATTGTGTGCGCTTTATAATAAATAATGTAGGGGAATACAATATCACTACATATAAATGCCCATCACATGTCCTTTAATAGAATACACCTTTGAAGAGAGAGATGTGCTCACAGAGTGGAAACCGTCCCAGATGGTGTGAGACATACATTCAAATAAAGGTGGTGAGTAACAGCCTATTTTTAAATAAGAGTAAAACAGTGCTAATTTTTGGTGAGTCAGGCGAAAGAATTACTACCCACCTCTGCCAACAGCAGGTCGAAATGGCAAATATTAATGGCAACGTATGTTGTTTATGCTTATTAATAAAATCAATTTGTGACTTTTATATAACATTCTTTTCAATAGATTTTCTCCTAATATTCTTTGTCAGATCAGTATGACTGTCACGCGATATATCACATTCTTGCTCCAATACTTGGCAAATTATATGTGTCGAGACCCCTCCACACCTTCCATTTGAATTCTTATTGGGAAGTCGTCGATTCTGTATACCAAAAAATCTATCCATAAAATATTCAAAAATCAAAAAAATTCATCAAAATTGATTCCTTTTAAAAAATCAAATGATATTGTGTTACACAAATTGTAAACACAGTCTTTGTTTCTATTCCTTTCTCTCCTTGCACGGATTGCGTCCTAGAGACGCTGAGAGGAGATTATGCTTAAAATTGAAAGTAGAGAGAGAGAGAAAGAAAGAAGAACATGACGTAGAAAAGCAGACACGAACAAGTTCAATTCGTTTATCAAATGACGCTACATACTGAAGATGATAGTATGGGAGGGTGGAGAGATGACTGATCTTGTTTCATTCTGATGAAGAAGAAGAGAGAAGAGCAGAGAGAGAATGAGAGATGAAATGAGAGTATTTGTACTGGAGAAAGTAATAACATGGGGAAGAGACGAGAGAAAGAGACGAGACAAAATTCGACTTTTGCGAATGACGGTGCTCAACCAACCCTTGCCACAAGAGATTATATATTCTAAATTTCGAATTATATCAATAATGCATTTCTCTAAATGTTTAACTTGAATATGAGAGTGGGTGTTTTAGCATTTGGGAACGCACCTACGACTCCCCGGGACGGAAAGAAAGGGATGTTTGAGTATAAAATGATTCAATTAATTTCCGTTGTCTCAATGTCCCAAATATAGAAATTTAAGAAAAATTCACGAGAGCAATCACACAACGAGGCTTGCAGTACTATAAGCATGCGAGCTAAAATTTGACTGCTTGGATATTCTTCTCGCTTTCATATCAACATATGAATAGCGGTTTTATGATGTGTGTCGCTTCGACGGATATGACATGGATTACGGATTAATGAAGTAACTTAAGAAAAATCATTAATTAGGAGAAGTAGAATACAGAGTTGGGGATAGAACAGAACCCTAGGAGCACCAGCACTTAAAAATATTAAACGTTGCACCGTGGCCGTCTACAAAGCTTAGTTATACTACTACTACAACTACTACTACAACAACTACTACTATAGAACTACCGGAATGGAAATCAGAGAGAAGATTATATGAGCAACCATCTGCCTGTTCATGGGATGACTAACTTAATTCAGCGGTATCTATTCGTCATTTAGACATAAATATAAGTCATTGCTTGCGTAACATATTACTGGCAAACATATGTTAATAATCATACTGAGTCTCTGTTGTCTAATCTGATAACTCTACAAGGCTATCATTAAAACTCTCTTCAGCTGAAGCGAACTAGAAGGCACTTAAATATATAACATTTTCGTTCATCATTTCTTTCACCAAAATTATTACTCAATGTTGGATTTTCAATATTTGTCTTTTTTGTATTTTTCTACCCAGTGCAAGGTCATACACACCTACTCACAGGGCAGTATGCTCCTTTGTGAAGTAAGGAAGTTGAAAACATATGTACTGACAGACCTCAGAAAAGTCAACAACGAAAGTAATTCGCAGACTTTTATTGAAACACAGATCGCTAGCATATTGTATATTAGGTGGAGATTTAGAGGTTCTTAGCATGGAATACCACGTACTGAGGTGTGCAATGATTCCACAGCACAGAGGGTGGCAGGGACAGCAATTGGAAGCACTCTGCTCGTTTAGCGAATACTAGCTTGGAGTACTTACTCAATCAATAACGATGTACGAAACAACACATGCATTTTACCCTTTTAGAGCACAGATGGGTCATATTTCTGGTTAATGGTAGGAGTGTACGCATATTGTATATATCTCCCTTACAGCACTCAATAAACTATCTTTTTGTTTTTAGCTAAAAATTTTATTCTTTTTTTTCTATGTTTGCTTTCTTAGGAAAGAGAATAAAGCACCAACATCCGAGAAGCAAAAAGATAGAAGTCAAGTGACTGAAAAGTGACAATAAACAGTTTATAAGCCTATATATGGTGCCTTGCATTATGACCGCCATCCCAAAAGCCGGGGGCTAAAACCTCAGAGCCCACTTTACCCTCTCTCGTATTGGAGACCAAGTCTCCCCATATCTAGAGGGCGAAAGAGGGCCCTCGGATCAGTGACAAGCAACTGAGGATGAGAATAAACAGAGCATCACAAGATCTAGGGATCAGCTAACTCTCCAGTTTCTTGAGGCACGCTACAACCTCACAGTCATTTGATGTGAGAGTTATTCTCAAGACCAATTTTGTTTGTTTATATTTATCTTAGGTATAGAATGATGTATATATTGTCAACAGAGAGACGACAGACTGGAAAGAAGAGATAGGAAGTAAAGAAAGTCGTCTTAAGCTGAGCGGAGGTTCATGGCAAGTCTTGAGCTTTTTTACCATAAGAATTAGAACCTTTCACACTAGATTTCAGACGATCCCTACCCGACATATTCTTATTCAGTCATCCACGCTGAAGTTAGAATCGGTAAAGACTTATCTGACGAAGTAATCTAGAATTAAAAGAAGGAGCCGTCATATTAGGAATAGTTTTGATTTCGTTTCTTTTTTAAATGGCGTATTGGCTATACTAGAGTAAGTTATTATGATGTTTATGTTATTCTGACAGCTGTTGAAGAGATCTATTAAAATCTGTGATAATAAGTGAGAATTAAAGTTCATGTATGAGATAAAGACTGAACACTGCGGATACTACCACTATTATACGAACACAAAGCGCAAGAAAACAAAGAAAGTAACACCAATCAAATCAAAAAATCATACTAACGATATTTATGTACTCATTTTTGATATAGGAAATATTTAATATGAAGAATTATAGACGAATGTAGTAAAACAAAGAGGGGAGCTATGGAGAGCTCTCTTAAGTGACGTGTGGCGTCTTTACTCTGTGTTCAATAATTGCTCTGTAATATAAGTAAAAGCAGTCACACGCCTATTAGTCTCTCTCTCTCATATATTGTTTTACAGAAGTTACTAAAGGGTCGTATTACTCAAATAATCTCAATCAATATATAGTCGTAATATGTTACTTATCGCCAGCTTGACACATCAGGGGCTCTCTGATATAGCGATAACTGGCATTCCTGCTTGAGTGTATGCTTGAATGTAATGGATCTCAGACTGATCTAAGTAAACTTCATGAAGATCATCAAACTATATAAATAAACTCCACAAAATCCCCAAGTAGACAATTTAAAACGCAAATGGCAGGATCGACCAACAGCAGAAAGTTATATGTGTTTAAGTTGTCGTACTCTTAAACAACACACTCTATAACAATAAATACACATTGAACGCCAGCCGATATCCGGAGCCGAGTTTTGCCAATTGAGATGCACAGTACGCTATCAACATTTACTTAATTGTGCGTGAACTGGAGTAAAGTGCAATGACAGCTAGATAATAAATAGGGGATAAGCATATCTCATCGCTCAAATTCCAGTCTTGAACCTGGACACTCGCTTGCAGGCCGGAGCGCTCATTTCCTCCCTGCTTACTAATATATTTTCCAAAAGCTTTATCTTACACTTACAACCGTCTGCTTCGAATTATTCCCAATAACAATATTTTACTATCCTTATTATAACGGTTGAATAATAACAACGCCCCGATTGTCCTGAATTATTGATTCTATGACATCATTTACGCGCATTTTATATGATTTCCCTTTTAGATTCAATGACGTAAGCTATTGGTTAATGTGACTAACAAATTTTCTTGTATATAAATGACATAAAAAACGGATAATTATTTATCTATTTCCGCAAAAGTATTCTTCTATTTTCCTGCCCAGCATTTTGAACACTGTTTATAACCGTTATGAACTGAATTTTTTGTAGGCTCATTTTAAGAAAGAAGTACTTGAAAATAACATCTTTTGATGTCCTAACAATTTACTTGTCTTTCCAGAAGACACGTAAGGCCCTTATATGTTATTCATTCTTCGACATATATTGTGGACTTCTCCAACTGGACATAGGAATTATATAATAAATCGGTGCACTGATTAGCTTCATTGATCTTTAATAACTCTCATATAAGGATTCATCTGTGATAATTATAATTTAAATCTATAACATACGTCTATATTGTCATATAATAATTTATTATATGATTTTCTTTATTCTTATTATTATCTAATTATTTTATATTATATAATTAATATATTATTATTATTAATTCTTATATTTTATTATTATTTTATATTATTATTATTATATTTATACTTATTTATTATTATTATTATGGTGTATTATTATATTTTTGTGATTTTTTATATATATATTATTAATTAATTATTATTTACTTTAATTGGTTATAATATTATTTATTTTAATCTATATTATATTATATTAATTATTAACATAATTAATTCTTATTGTTTATTTAAGAATTGTTATTTTTTTTTGCTTATAATTATAGATTTTTACTTAATCCTATTTTTATTATTTATTTCTTATTATTCATATATTTTTATTTCTATTTTGTATTTACTATATTACTAGTATTATTAATATTATTATTATTATTATTATTAATTTATATTATTAATTATTATATTATAAATAATTATTGATTCTTACTTTCACTATACTTTTAATGTTTAATAAGTCCTTATCTACTTCTATTGATATTATTATTTTAATTATATCATTATTAATTATATATATTAGTTGATTAATTATTATTATTAATTATCATGTGGTGAGGCATTGTAATTATATTATTAATAATTAGTGTTAATATTAACCAAATGTATTAATTAATTATTATTATTTCATCCAATATATTAAAGCAGAAAAATGACCGCAAATCAAATTGGTGATGATTACCTATCACTTCTAGTTTAAATTGCTCATCTTCTGTGAGTCTTCGACCCCAAGCATTGACAAATTTCTTCTTAATGGAAAACTTTATATGAGGTGAACTGTTTTGTATTTTTCCTCGACTTAATTTCTAGATTAAGGCAAACATACAAACAGCGCCATTTCGGACAATATACTCTTCTTCCTCCAAATTGTCACTGATTTACTCAAAATAAAAAGTCGAAGTTTTAAATATTTATTTTTCTATAACACAGATATTTTTAATCTTTTTAATGTTGTTTATTTTGTTATATATACTTCTCTGAGCTCTGTTTCCAATGTTATATTTTTTTCCTTGGAGATTAAATAAAGTTCCAAACTGGAATTTTATGTGTGGTGCCAAAATGTAAACTAATATACATTAAGAACAAACAAAAAAAAAATTCCAAGATATAAAATGCGTAATTGCATAGAATTGTACATTATTTTGGAATTTAAATGGTCAAATTAAGCTTTTTATACATATAAATATATAATAATACTATTATCTTTATAGTTTAATATTAATTACTATAGATAATAATATTTTTATTTATATATTATATTTTACTATTATTAGATATTGTATATATAAATAAATATTTTTCGGTTTTTTAATTCTATAAAATACAATCTCCAACACTAACTTTAATTTACTTTTTACTTATTTCACAAAGAGATAAATAAAAACCTTAAAGATAAGAATAGAACTTAAAAGTTAATATTTCTTATAAGTATCAAACATTATGATGGACCTAGTTGTTTGCAAAACTCTAAGTAGTTTTTTAGATACAGTAATGAATATTCAGTCAATATAAATAAAAACTTTCATATTATCACATTAAATCTAATGAATCGAGATTTCTACTATATTATAATAATAGACTTATATATATATCCTAACTAATTCTATTTATTCTCAATATATATAGCTAATATAAATTGTGGCCGAAATACTATATACTATGGGGATCTATAATGACTCTTATTATCTGCATAACATCTATATATTGGGATTCATATAGTGTAGTCTTTCAAAGTTCATCAATTAGCATATTTGAAATAATCATATTTATTTAAACCCGACATGAACAATTTAAACTCTCTCTTCTCTTCTTGTGTTTTTT
>JABUQX010007250.1:12500-17821 GCA_015478945.1 Trachelipus rathkii | reverse complement strand
CGCACCTCGCCCCATTCTGTCTGGTCTAGAAAACGCGATATATCTACTACTATACTACTATCACTTAAGCTATATACTTATATATATATCATATACTCACAAAGTATATATACACGTACTAACTTACTATATATATACTAGTATGATCAGATCATTAATATTATATATACATGCATATATCATCATCATCATCAATGAAGGAACTCCAACTAATGCTCTCACTTAAACGTTTTTCTTTGGGCATTAGGAAAACGTTTTCCAACATCATCCTCGAGCTCTTGAGCATTGATAGGAAGGCGCGATCCGAGCGAGGAACATCCGACGCAATTTCCACTGAGTCATGAGACCGAGAGAAGTCTCGAGGAACTCCCGAGGAACCGACTCCCCTACTCAAGGTCCACTTCCAACAAACATCGCCCATTCTGTCCTATAACACTTTTTTAAAAACACATTAAAACAGAACTATTTTTTTATTTTTCGATAAAAATATTCAATATCTTCCAAAAACACATGTGCTCACTCTTTTTTTTATTACTTCAATTGTGTTATGCATTAAATTATAAAGATCATTGTTTATAACTGAACATAGCCTTGTTATCATTACTATAGTTTTCATCGTGACTGTTAGTTATTATTATTCATTAAGTTTTGTGCATTAACCAGTTTTCCTTTTCTTCAATTTTCACATTTAATTCTATCCTTAATTGTTTAAGTAAATAAGGTAATGTTGCTGTCAAAGTATTTAAAAGTTTATTGGGTTTATATATCTTTCAATCTATACATCTTGTATTAAGAAATGAAACGCATATGTTTGTTTTGTAAAGTATATTTAAATAGTGAGTGTATCAAGATTTGTTTAACAAAAAAGATTGCAATATTATAAGCCGGCCGTTTTTGTGCATATTATTCCCATTATTTTATCTTCTCACATATGTCATTCGCTTTTAAAACTGAAGACAGATTTGATACCATATAATTTTTTTGTCAACTCACATTTTCATTTATTTGTTTGTGTATTAGGATAGTAGGGGATGTGCAACAATATTTAAGCAAACTACAGGATAAAACATTTTATACAAAAATAATAAAAATTCGAAAATGTAGAATTTTCTTACTTCTTTGCCAGTAAAAATATTGCGAGGTTATACCATAAAGAAAGTATTTTTAAAGGACTTGATAAGAAAAGTGGGGCATAACTATCCTTAATTAGTGATATTATTTTATTATTATTAAAAAATTATTAAAATTGAATTATATTAATTTAATTATAGTATGGTAAATTTTTTTGGTCATTTACATGTTGGATAAGGATAATTGGATAAAGTATGTAAGACGCATACTCGCTAGTAAAACCGGTGAGGTGAACAAGTTGATACTGAACAAATCTGGGGGCAAATGAAGGAAGCAATTGTTAGGAGTGCAAAAGAAGTGTGTAGGATTGTGCTAAAGTAGGAAGTAAGAATGGTAACAGTGACTGGGGAATGAAGAGGTGATGAAAAGCGGTTACAAGTAACAAAAGAAGCTTGGTTCGAATGGAACCAAAGCAAACTGATGAAGACTCAAAGAAAGAGCTTGGAATTAATAGGAGTAAAAAAGAATACTGAAAAGGTGTATAGTAGCGAGAAAACAAGAGGTAAATGAAACAGTTTGGAAAGAGGCATTGAATGGGACTTACAAGGGCTGGGCAAGCTCATATCTGAGGAAACGCAAAGGTTAAGATTAGAATTAAGGGGAATTGGCTTACGAATAATGAAATAGAGATGGTCGCTTTTGTAACTGATTGAAGTAGTTTAGAGGAGGTGGAAAGAAACTTCGAGAAATTGCAGCAATAATTACAGTAATGAAAGTAATAATGAATGGGTGTGGGTTTGATTGTGCAAGAGGCAGTAGGTATTTTGGGTATGAGGTTATTAGTAAGGAGGAGGTAAATGGTAGAGTGAAAAAGCTGAAGAATGGTAAATCTGCAGGTATAGATGAAATTACTGGTTAAATGATCAAGAACGGAGGCGAGATGTGATTGATTGGATTGGAAGTTGTTTAATAAAGCGTTTATAGAGGTATAGTTCCAGGATTGAGGAGACGGTAATGTCCCTTATATAAGGTAAGAGGAAAGGGGACACGCTAGAAATTATAGGGGCAATAAGTTACTGAGGTTGTAGGAGGTATTGCTGGATATTTGGTCTAAGGGCGATCGAGACTCGAAGCGACTCGATTGGGTGACAGAGACAAAGGTGCCGTTTAGGAAGTGGTAGATGTGAGATCAAATCTTCTAATATTAAAACAAATGATTAGAAAAAGGAGAAGCAAGAATAAATTGTATTAGCGTCATTATGGATTTGCACAGGCGTATGATAGAGTGAATAGGGAAGCGGTTATGGCAGTGTTAGTATATATGTTTGGTGTAGGCTTCTCGATGGAGGCAAAATCTGTTTTATGACGATAGTGAAGCGTGTTAGAATAAATGGTGTCAATGGTGATTGGTTATAGGATTTAATAGCGGAGTAAGGACAGGGTGTCTATGTCTTCCTTGGTATTTCAAATTGTATATGGATGGGGTTATGAAGAATTCAAAGGTGGGGATGGCAGGAAATAGTTGTTTGAATGGTGGAGAATGGAGATGAGTGGACGGTGCCCCTACCTATTATATGCGATGATTTGGTTGCATGTGTGGCGAAATCGAAGGAGCTACTTGAGAGGATGAGAGAGATTTGAGGTGGTGAAAAGAGGGGCTTGGAAATAAAACGTGATAAGAGTAAAAGAGTTAAAGGGACAGGTACTGAGTGTGAAGTTTAATGTTAGATGGTGGAGAGCCTAGAACAAGTGTCTGAGTTTAATATTAGGCTATATGTCTGATAGTGAGTGGTGGAATGCAGAGTGTAGTAGGAAGTTGTGAATGCACGCGAAGGGGCTTGTGCAACTAAATATTTGTGAATGCAAAGGGACTAATCTTGAGTGTGCTAGTCTTATATGAGGTATTTGTTGACCTGTGTATGTTGGATCGGACATATGTCTGGAATAAAGAAGTATAGATCCAAGGTACAATGTGTCGGCAACCTTAGGGAGTGGCAGGTGTGAGAAGAATTGAAAGCGGATGAAGCGTATAAGAGTGGTGTGGTTGTGACGAAAGGAAATGCAGAGAATTAAATGAAAGTATGTGAGATGTTTTGGTCATGTGGAAAGATGAATGATAGCGGTTGGTTAAGCGGAGTATAGTGGTGAGTGTGTTGAGGAACCGACAGGCTGGGAGACGAAGAGAAAAGTGGATGAGTCGCAGTAAACCGAAGTTTGAAGAGAGAAAGTGAGTTTGCAGAGCGAGAGTAAGGTGCATGATAGGAGAGAGTGGCTGGGTTTTGTATGGGGGCTTGGTGGCCCACCTGCCCAAGGATGAACCCTACAATTGACGATTTACCATAGTAGGGGTCCGTCGGGGTCCCATGAAGCTCTAGGGTGGATTTCTGTTCTGTGACGAGTCTCACTCTTAACTGTACGAGGGGGCGTAAGGCTTGCTTTCTTTCGACATTTGCATTCGCTATACTTTTACTTTTCCGGGTGTTGTTAGCGCACCTACTTTCCCAGTCTTTGGAAAAAGAGGTAGATAAAGGAAAGAAAGAAAGAAAGATATTATATATATTATATATATATATATTAATATAGATAAAATATTATATATTATATATATATATATATAAGATATATATAATATATATATATATATATATATTATATTTATATATATATATATATATATATATAGCTATATAATATATAATATTATATCCATCAAGTTTTTCTTTTCCATTATTCATTTTAGGACAACTTGTCGAGGAAGCTTGTGCCCGTGCCGGATTCAAAGGCCCGCACTCCACAGCACCCGCACAGCACTTTTATTTTTTCTTACGCACCGCACCGCAGCAAAATGAGCGCACCATGCACTGCACCGCACCCGGTGCGTCGGTCAACCCTAGTTCGGACCAACTAGTAATTTCGGGAATTTTGGAGCTAAGTATAGTATAGTATTTTTTTTAACAATAATCAATTTTCAATAAATTTCCAATGCAACACTGACATAAAAAAAATAATAATAATAAATTTAGTTGTTACATTTTGGTTTAGGACCTAATAAATTCAGGTTATGATGTTTTGTTAAGTATACACAGTAAATATGTCTACTTAACAATCTTATCATAACCTTAAAACGGTTATTTGGACCCTCTTCCGAAAGCGTGAAGTATGGCACTGCCTAGCTCAACAATTACTGCAACTACATTACATAAACCGTATCATATTTAATGTATCAACATGATGCCTAACAAAGACGTGCTGGGACGCAACCGTGCGAGCGGCGGCAGCTCAATATGATTCTGTTTTCGGTGAATGTCAATGTAAAATAAATCGCTCATAAGGGTGATTGGGATCCACCCAAATAATTGATACACATATTAAAGGAGCACAGGGGGGGCGGAGGCGGCGGGGGGCCCGGCGGGGGGCACGGCCGTTCGAGGATATCCGTAAACATGATGCGAATAGACGGCAATCAGAGTAACCGCCAATACTTAAACTCTACCCTATTTAGGTCCTACCAGATACCAACTAAAGTTATATCATTTTTACAGGGATTGAAATTATTTTTAAAATTATTATTTGTTTAAAAAAAATACTTACTATACTTAGCTCCAATTCCCCGAAAATTACTAGTGTCCTAGACTAAGGGTTGACCGACGCAACCGGCGTCGTGCAGTGCATGGCGGCTCATTTTGCGCGGTGCGTGCAGTAAGAAAAAAAAGTCTGTGCGTGCTTGCGATGTGCGGCCTTTTTGTCGCCACCGCACCAGCGTCCTTGACGAAGTTCTAAAATGAAAAAATTGTAAATATGGTTCAATTTACCGATAATATGTTTTTGATGAAATAGTATATTTATGATATTCTTCCTATAATAGAATGAGTTATATATATTATATAATATTATATATTATATATATTAATTATATCATATTATTATAATTATATTATATATAAATATATAGATATTCTTTTGTTCTTCTTCTTTTACTCTTTTCCCAAAGACTGAGTCAGTCTACGAAGCCCCGGGGAAAAGAAAAGTAGAGGAGAATATTCAATGTCGAAAAGAGCTAAGCCAGCTTACGCCCCCTTGTACCATAATTGAGAACTCGTCACAGACAAAAGCCACCCTAGAGCTGTCATGTACCGCGACGACCCTACTTGTAATCGTCAATTAAGGGTTCCCCGCCAGGGCCGCCAAGCATGCCCCATGAACCCCGCCACTTCTCCATCAATGCACCCTTACCTCGCCCGGCCAAATCA
>JABUQX010007250.1:0-7500 GCA_015478945.1 Trachelipus rathkii | reverse complement strand
GGTAGATTGTTTCTAACAGGTGACGCTTGTTGTCGATGGTTCGAGTCCTGGGCGCGAGTGAAATTTATATTAGTCTTATTATTTGCAAATTTGCCGCAACAAGCTGTTGTGCATTTCGGCTGTTACTTGAATTTGTTTGGATCTCCTGTAACCCGGAGCACCCAAGCGCGAATGCCATGAGCCAAGCAGTCTGTTCCAGCACCCTCCTGCGATGAAATAATTACGGTTCAAAGCGCAGGATATTGGAGCAGTAAATTACAAAAAGAATCCGATATGCCTTCTTTTTTGGAAAGGCGGATCGGACTAGTGGTAGGCTTCCTGTACACTTGTCTAACGCGACCTCTTGTCGATGTTCCGATCCTGGCGCGGAGTGGAATTTTTTCTTCGTCTTAATTATTGAAATTTGTCGCAACAAGCCAGTGTGCCCATTCGCGATATTTTTGACTTGGTGAATACTCCTGAACCCAAGGAAACACCCATGTGAATGGCATGTTAGCCCAGCAGTGTTCCAACCACCCTCCTGCGATTATAAATAAGA
Organism: Trachelipus rathkii; assembly: GCA_015478945.1. Taxonomy (NCBI): domain Eukaryota; kingdom Metazoa; phylum Arthropoda; class Malacostraca; order Isopoda; family Trachelipodidae; genus Trachelipus; species Trachelipus rathkii. The sequence continues at coordinate 6,962 of JABUQX010007250.1, read as the reverse complement.
CCAAGTTCAAAGCAGTGTGTATATCGAAGCAGGAATTAGGAAAACTGTTCTGATATGCTTTTTTTCTGAGAAGGTTGAACGGACTATAGGGTAGAGCATTTCTGTACATTTGTTAACGGCGGCCGCTGTTGTCGATGGTTCGAATCCTGCGCGAGTGAATTTTTATTGTCTTATTATTGCAAATTTGTCTCAACAGCATGTTGTGCACATTTCGGGGTTTCTTGTTTGGTTGTTTGTTCCTGTAACCCAGGAACACCAATGCAGAATGCCATTGTAGCCCCAGAGGGTGTTTCCAACCACCCTTCTGTGGAGTTAAAATAAGTACCCGAGTTTAAAACCAGCTGATATCGAACCATTACTGTTAACAAGTCCTTGTCCGAGATGCCCTTTCCTTTTCTGGCGAAGACGGATATTAAATTAAATTATTAAATTTTCATTTTTAAAAAAAAAAATTAAACCAATCTAGGAATCCCCCTATAAAACTATTTTTAAATTTGGTTTTAAAAGATCCGTCGACATCACCTATATTAGCCATTATGCACCTATCCCTTGATTATGTTATTATCATTCCATTTGAAATTTGTGTTTCCAGTGGTATTGCCCCTTAGAGGTATGACCGTATGATCACTTCCTATGACCGTTGAGGATATTTAGTTGTCTATTCCAAAAGAAATTACCGCGCTCGCCCTAACCTTCCACCTGAAAGATGATTCTATTCTTTATGAAGAAATAAGGTTAAAATACCTTTAATTATACTATAATATATATATACCCCATAAGTATGAAATATCACTTATTACCTATTATATATAAATAATCCATTAAAATAATACTAATCCTATTATTAAATAAATAACCTACTAATATTCTCTATTTAGACTCATTAATATATATATATATACCTTTAATCCTTACAATTATATATATATATTCTTCCCAACGGCTAACTACAATAACCACTAAATAAATAATTTTATCCCAGTCCGGGCCTCCTCCAGGCATAAGGTTTCTACATTTGAAGAATGACCTAAATGCATTCTCTTTAGAGTCATCCTTATTTTCACCTAAAATATTCCCCTTGAAAAAATTTCCTTACCCCCAAAAAATCATCACCTCCCCTGACATTCCGCTTAAAGGTTTCCTGCACCTTATATCTTTACAATTGTTTAGCATCTTCTTCTCTCTAAAGGTACATCATTATTTTATAAAATTAACACAATTCTTTCAACAAAACTTTCCGCTTTATAACCGGCTTCCCGCTCCGTACACGCGCATACCAGGATACCGACTAAGAAGAAATCTCCACTATTATTTGAAAATTATATTTGTATTTCGTCTTCTGACAAAAAATTTTTCACCTAAAAAATAGTTATTGAAAAATATTATCCTTCCTTAAGGATCCGGGTCGACTACCGGCTTCAGATCCGCGGATCCAACTACGGTTTCACTCGTCTAATCATCACTTTAAACCAATAGATTCAGTACTAGTATATATTGACACCTATTGTTAACACTTACACCAAAAAAATATTTCTTAGCAAAATAAAATTCATCACCCATGGATCCAAGGCTTCCAGATATCGGATTCCCCGGCTTCAGCTTCTGCTCCCGGATTCAACTAATGTCACCCCTTTACACAACTCTCTGATTAAATGTTTACACCTTTATCTGCCTAAGGTCTATATTCCCCTAAAAACACAATTTTTGCTAAAAAAATTTATACCAGCATTCCGACGCCGGGATACAGACTAACGGATCATGCACCCTATTTTAATACACCGACTATACAGCACGTCCTCTGGCAATCCATGTTTTACATTAAAAACACAATTAAATTTTCTCTGAAAAAATCTTAATAAACGCCTCGAGGCTCCGGCCCTCTTAGGCTACCGACCGGTTCCACTTCCGAAGCTCCGGCCCTTTGGCTCCGTGATACCCGACTTAATGGTTTCTGTACAATTTTGAAAATTGCTTCAGGCACGCTCCTTCTTTCCATTAATTTATCAACCCCCCTAAAAATATTTCTTGCGAAAAAATTCTTACCCAGACCCGGATCGGCTCCTAAGGACCTCCCACTCCCGTTTCCCCGGCCTCCCGACTCTAACCCCGACTAAGGTTTCTGCCCACTATTTGAAATGTTAGCCACGTCTCCCCTGGCAAATAAACTCGTCTTAACTCGCTAAAAAAAACTTTTCAAAAAATTTATACCCCCACGGAGTCCGGCCTCCATAGATCGCCGAACTTAACCGCTCCGGGATAACCTACCTAACCCTACCCAGACTAATATTTATACACTATTCTAAAAATCTTATACAGCCTGTCTTTACTGCCAATATCCTAAATTATATGTCACTAAAAAAATTTCCCCAGAAATTCATAAGCAGGATCTCGGCTCCCGGATACGGTACGGCTCCGGATTCGACTCAATGTTTTCTACCACTATTTGAAAATTGCCCAGAACGTTCTTCTGGAGATCAATTTTTACCATGAGAAAAATAATATTTCTCGAGAACAAACTCCTCCCAGGCTCTGCATCCGACTAAATTTATCAATGCACGATTTGAAAATTGTCTCCGCACTAGATTCTGAAATAAATTATTCAACCACAAAAAATTGAGTTCCCGCGACAAATAAAAATTCATATACCCAGGATCCCCCTGGCTACCGGTACGCTTCCCCCAACCCTCTAACCTAAGGACTTCAGCTCCCGGACTCTCCCGCCTTCCTACACTATTTGAACTTCGCGTCATCCAGACGTCTTCTTGAAATCAACCTTTTACTTCACAAAAAATATTGCTGAAAGAAATTCATAACCAGGATCGGCGACTCCCGGATCCCCGGCCCTTCCGACTTCGCCTTTCCCGTTCTCAGTCCTCTCGAAGCTAAGGTTCTGCACCATTCAAAATTGTTCCGGCACGCTCTTCTGACTTAATAAACAGTTTTCACCAAAAAAATTTCCCCCCGAAAAAAACCTATCAATACCAGGATACCGGCATGCCGCGGATACCCGGCCTCTCGCGTAAAGACTTCGGTCCGGATCCGGACCCTATTGTATACTACAATATCTTGAACATTCCTCAGCAGCGTCTTCTTGAAATAAATTTTTCACCTAAAAAATATTTTCTGAAGAAAAATTCATACCCAGGATCCAGGATCCGGATCCGGCATCGACTTACAAGCTTCAGTATCCGGATCCAACTAAAAGGGATTATGCACATTTGAAAATTGTTCGGCGGCAAGTCTTCTGACAATCAAATTTTTTCCCAAAAAATATTATCCCGAAAAATTCATTACCGGATCAGGATCGCGGATCCGGCTTCAGGATTAAGGTCCGGGATCGACTAATGTTTCTAGACTAATTGACACATTGTTCAGCAGTCCTCTCTTGATAAGTAATATTTTTTACCTCCAAACCATTATTTATCTGAGAAAATCATAACCAGATCCGGACCGGATCCGCTCCAACTTCAGCTTCGGCTCCGGATTTGACTAAGGTTCTTGCACTATTTGAAAATTGTCGAGTCGTATGACAATAAAATTTTTCACCAAAAACATATTTTCCGAAAAAAAAAGCGATAAACAGGAGCAGGCTGCGCTGGCCAGGATTCGGCTCCGGTTCCGACTAATGTTTCTACACTATGTGAAAAATTGCTCCGCACGTCTTCTTGAAATAAATTTTCACTACATCAAATATTTTTTTTGAGAAAAATTCATACCCAGGATTCCTTTTCCGGCTCCGGCTCCGGATTCCGGAATCGCTAAAGGTGTTCACTATTTGAAAATTGTAGTTCGGGCCAAAATTTTTACACCAAAATAATTTTCCGAAAAAATTTATAACCCAGGATCCGCTCCGGATACGCTTCGCGACTTCGCTTCGGCTCCGGATCCGACTAATGTTTCTGAACTATTTGAACATTGTTCAGCACGTTTTCTGACAATAAATCTCCTTCGTAGTAAAATATTTGCCGAAGAAAAGTCATCTCCAGGATCCGGATGCCGGATCCGACTTCAGCTTTTTGGGTTACCATAACCACTAATGTAAACTGCACTATGGGAACATTGTTCAGGACTTCTTCTTGACATAAATTTTTCACCAAAAAAACTTTCCCGATAAAAATTCATTCACAAGATCAGGAGTCGGATTCCGATACGAAATTCGGCTCTCGGCTCCGGATCCTACTAATGTTTCTACACTAATTGAACATTGTCAGCACGTCGTTACTGCGGAAATATAAATATATTCGACTAAAAAATTTATGATGCAAATTCATACCCAGGCATCCGGATACGGTCCGGCTCATCGACTTCAGCTTCGGTTCCGGATCCGGACTAAGCGTTTGCACTCTTCGGCTCCGTCGGCACGTCTTTTGACAATAAATTTTCACCAAAACAATATTTCCCGTAAAAATTATACGAGCTCGGAATCACAGGCTTGCGAGAATAACGACTTCGGTCGCCTGTAGAATCGCACTACTGTTCTCATACACCTATATGACCATTGCCAGCATATATCTCTGAAATAAAGTTTCTTCACCTAAACACAAAGAATAATTTTCTAGAAGAAATCTGTCAACATTACAGGATCCGGCTCTGACTTCACGCTCGCTCCGGATCCGGACCGGCTAAGATTTCTGCACATTTGACAAACTCTGTTCGATACACAGTCTCATACAGATCAAATATTTCACCCAAAAACCGAAAAATTCTCCCAGCCAGACCAAACTTAACGTAATACGTGATCCGGTCTCCGGATCCCGTTTATGACTTCCGGCTCTTGTCCGGATGACCGACTAAGGTTTCTGCCGTATCTTGCATCAATGTATCAGCGCCTCGACTCTTCATAGGCAAATAAATTTTTCACTTTAAAAAAGATATATTTTTCGAAAAAATATAGCCAGAACTCCGAGACTCTCCGGTCCGGCTTTCCAACACCGGCTCTGCTTCGACTCCGCTAACGTCGGTCCGGCATCTGACTAGGATCTCTGCCTATTGAAATCGCTTATAAACGTTTTCTGGCATACAACTTTTCACTAAAATACTAAAGATCTCCTGATTTGAAAACATCTAGACTCACCTAAATCTGGCAACGCCACCATTAAAGCTCGCCGGCTCCGCTCCCATTTAATCTTGCACACTGAGTAAAATCCGAAGCACTGGCTGAGAACGAGGTGTATATATGAAAAAAAAACGACTTATACTAATAACTTATAGATAAACTTTTTTTAACCTAAACACCAACCTAATTGCAACTTTGACTGGAATTGAAATTTGTTAGTTCGACACCTCTCTAAATTACCATCCCATACTAAAAACCATAGAATTTTCAAAATAAAAAATATCCTTACAAACCTCGACATGTTACAGGAGATAGCGAATTTTTTCTTAATAAATCTAGATAAATAACAAATAAAAAATGCCCATAAATATGTTGATTTTCGCACTTCAAAAGTAAGGGGTCGAGGATAAAGTCTCCCCACTGAATACACTAAAAGGCCACCTTTATAAGGCTCATCAAGTATCTTAAGCACATCTTCATAAAAAAATGAAATCCCATGAGTTAATTGATTGTACTTTTTTTCATTCCTCATGTCATTTATATAAAAAAAAGATAGCCTATTTAAACCATATTAACACATGCGCAGGCTCGTATAGTTACCATAATTAAAACTACTAAAAACTCTTTACATTTTTTAATAGTTTATATTGACCCGTATATTCCCCGATCGCCCGACCGGTTTTACCCCGATAATTGAAAAAACTTTAACACTTAAAAAGCGCGTCTTAATATGTAATCATTTTACACAGAGGAAAATGTTAAAAAATATACTTCCCCAATATGCATCTAATCAAAATTCCTGAATTTCTTAATTCTATGAGATTTCATGAGGTCCTTAGAATTTTTTAACTGATTAAAATTTTCTTTTCTCTACAGAATTTGAAACTTTTCTTTTGCAACTAAGGTTGAATAATGACACGTTATTCACTCTTAAATGATTTATATTGATGGCCTTATAATTATTATTCCTACCTACATACACTTAAAATACATTTCTCCCAACTTGCGAAATAAACATGTATACTAACTCAAAAATATCCATTTAGAATTTATTAAAAGTCGTAAATGTTTTCCCCTCTCGTGAAACGGGTTTCTCCCCCAAATTTTAACCCCCTTAAGGCCTACCGTAAAGTAATACCTAATACCCTTTTAATATATAGCCATTAAAATACCTTAAACAGCCTTAAATAATATCTCCTCCATCTCCATATAACCTTTTAAATAACCTAACCTAACCTAACATCTATATTTAAACCTTAATATTATAAATACCCTAATAATCCTAACCTAACCTAACCTAACCAGATATTAACGTAGGCAATTAGTATAAATATATCTCATTAAAAAATAAATTTCTTATAGACTCTCAAGCCTAAAATATAATCTACCTTTTCAACCATTAATCATTAAATTATTTGACTACAAATTTCCATTTAAACACTATTTTAAAGGACATAAAAATTTACCGGCGGCTACACTCTCTTCAACCCGCCTTCAAAGGTATTGAACCTTAAGCCTAACCTAACCCCCTAACCTAACCTAACCATAACCTTATGGATATATGATGCGCTTATACTATCATCTTGAGGCACCTAAACCAAAGGTTCTCTTTATGCTAATTGGGAAATGGGACAAAATTAACTTCAAAGGGGTGCCATCCTTAAATAACCAAATATATTCCCTAAAATAATACTAAAAAAATTACCAAATTTGTCTTAACTAAACCTTTCAGGATAATAAAGTCAAATGATTATAAGGATGTATATACTAGAGTTTTATAGGTTCTAGCGTTATTAATGTATATGAAGTTCTAACTTATTAAAGAATGCTTATATTAGGATCTATTAATTAAGGTATATATAGTTATTAATAGTTATTATATGAGTTAATAGTAGTTACTAGTAAG
>JABUQX010007249.1:15000-17277 GCA_015478945.1 Trachelipus rathkii | reverse complement strand
CTTCATTTCTGTACAAATATAACATAAAACTTTTATTTATTTTTATTTATTTAAAAAATATATATTGTTACTAAAAGTTTTATTCATCTTATGTTTATACCGTAAAAAGATTGTGTTTTACAGACCCTAAAGCAATAAATCAGTAAATTAAACCACCCCTCCCACCCATCCATGATCTATTGATTTATTGATCTACTGATTTAGTAAATCAGTAAAGCAAATCACCCAACCCTCCCCTCCAACACCTCCATGATTCATTGATTAAAAGATTAAAGTCATGATTAAGTGATTAAATTGTTAATTAAACTTGATTATTTTTATAAACTGAACATAAAAATTATTTTCAACTTAATTATCTGTAAAAAATTCAACATAAAAATAATCTTCTATATGTACACATAATAAATAAAATCTATATAGTAGGGGATGCAAATATAAGCTTTCATTTTTATAACATAATTTCATTGAAAAGTGCATTACATAAACATAGATGCATATAAATTTATTTTAAATATATATATATATATATATATATATATATATATATATATATAAGATATAAGATTATATAAAGAAATATATAAAAATAGTATTTTGGTATATATATATATATATAAAATATATATATAAATATATTATAATATTATATTATATAAATATATTATATATATAATATATAATATATATTATAATATATATATATATATATTATATATAAAATATATATATATATATATATATATATATTATATATATATATATATAATATTATATTATCTCATTATATATATATATATATTTATATATATTATATATATATATATATATATTATATAGTATATATATATATATTATAAGATATTTGTGGAATAGGTATGGACATGTATATATATATATATATTTACATATTTATATATATATATATATATATATATATAATATATATATATATATATTATATATATATATATATATATATATGATATATATATATATATATATATATATACAGTATATATAATATCTATATTTATATATATAGTATATACTAATAATATATAATATATATATATATATTATATATACTATATATATATATATATATATATATATATATAATATATATATATATATATATATATATATATATATATATATATATATATATATATATATATATATATATATATATATATATATATTATATATATATATTATTATAATATATATATATATATATATATATTTTCACGCCTTTTTTGAATATCTTTCTACTTCTCACGAGACTGTTATATCTTCTCATCCAAATACTGAGGTCCTCTATTTAGGGGATTTCAATGTACACAACACTGAATGGTTGGGGTCCTCTCATACTGATTTAGGTGGGGAGGAGGCCGAATCATTCAGCATTCTCAACGATCTGGAGCAAATAATTAAAGAACCAACACACATTCCGGATCGTCCCAACCAATTCTTGAACACACTTGACCTATGTTTCACCACTAGTCCTTCTCTTTATAAATACACCACCTTCGCTGCTATTGGTAAATCTGACCACAACCTTATATCTCTTAATTATAATACTTTCTCACCAACAGCTCCATCCTGCCCTACGCGTTCTTTCTGGCACTTTGATCGGGCCGATTTGGGGGCCTTGCGTCGCTTCTACGCTAACTATAATTGGAATAACTGCTTTGACTCTGGTTACTCTTCAGCTCTTGCGAGAAGGTGGAGCTTGTAGTCTCTGATGGGATGAGCAGGTTCATTCCTTCTTCGACTAAATCTTTCTCTCCTCATAATCCATGGTTCGATCGTACTTGTTCTCTGGCCATTCAGGCTAGAGACAATGCGTATCGGGGGTGGAAAAATTCTCTTCTCCTATCACTTTCGCTAATTTTCATTCAGCTAGAAATCGTTGCAGGGATACTTTCGACGAGCAAAGCGGGCTTTCATCAAACGAAAGTGTGCTAACCTCCTTGGTTTTCCTACTGACAAATCTTTCTGGCCTCTTGCCAAAAACATCTCCAACAACTTCTGTAAATCTACCTTTCCTCCTCTTATTCGATTTTTTTTTCTGTTGCTAATTCTCAACTGAAAAAGGCCAATCTTTCGGCCTCCTATTTTTCCTCTTTAACTCAACCCTGGATGATTCTTGCATTCCTCTCCTCCTCCTTTCTCCCTCGGTCCTATGCCTTGCCTGTGATTACATGTTGATTCGGGTGCATTGGCTTCCTGAAATTATGAACGTTAGGCAAGGCGGGTGGCCGGATGGCATTC
>JABUQX010007249.1:0-2500 GCA_015478945.1 Trachelipus rathkii | reverse complement strand
AATAATATAATGATAATAATATAATTAATAATAATAATAATAATAATAATAATAATTAATAATAATAATAATAATAATTATAATAAAATTAAAATAATAATAATATTAATAATAATTAAGTGAATAATAATAATAATGATAATGATATTGAATAGTGTAATTCAATAGTTAAAATAACAAGTCACTTATACTAAATAATAATAATTATAATAATAATAATATTAGTATTAAAATAATAATAATAATAATAATAATAATAATAATAATAATAATAATAATAATAATAATAATAATAATAATAATAATTAATAATAACAATAATAATAGGACATAATAATAAAAATAAAATAATAATAATAATAATAATAATAATAATAATAATAATAATAATAATAATAATAATAATAATAATAATAATAATAATAATAATAATAATAATAATAATAATAATAATAATAATAATAATAATAATAATAATAATAATATAATATAATAATAATAAAATGATCAGAATCACAATCAGAAAATCTTTATTCATATAAGAAAAATTACATTATTTACAATTACAATATTTTACAAATTAGTTATACTAATTAATTATAATAATCGAAAATAATTTCCCTAGTATCTGAAATGGATCTACTAATTATTTTTATACTTTTAATCTATATAAATATTTAGTTATTATTTCTTTTGATATTTTCCATGTTTTTCTTATCTGTCTATTTATCTATGGGCTTTTATCTAATAATTATCTATCAAAAAATATATGCATATCTTTTTGTTTCTGGCTCATAAAAAAAAATCATAAGAGAAATGTTGGGGAGGATTTTAAATTCTCATTTTTAAATAAATCCATTTTGATGATTTATGAGTAATACGCTTCCCATAGACGCTGATCCGAGATCATTTTTAGCGTTGGATCAAAGCAAGGAGGTAAATTTATTGTTTACAAGCTTTGCATAATATGAAATAATCTTAATGAAGATCTGTCTCGCTTTTTAAGAGCATTAATGAGTCTAAGTTAGAAGACGCTTTACGGAAGTAAATTAAAAGGTATGGAAATAGAGAAGACCTTTTGGTGTGTTTCGAGGGAGACTGGGGGATGCATTCCTATAAAGGGGGAAATAAGAAAGTAAAACCAAAAGTTTCTAACAGGAAAATAAGAGATAATTAGGAATCATTTTTAAAAGAATAACAGACTCCGGAATTTGATAGTTAAAAATATATAATTTCTCATCAAACTGTAATAGAAAAAATAATAGGGTCGATTGGACAAAAATGCTGAAATATTCAAAGTACAAAGATGGCATAGCCTAAATCAAAAACTGAAGAAACCTTAGCTATGGAAAAAAAAGCCTTCAATTTCCACCAACATAACTTTATCAGAAGCCATGTGCAATATTCTTCGTCTATAGTAGACGGCCGTACTCTTGCCATCTTGCTGGACGAAGAGTGAGTTACCCATTGTTTGTGTATATACATTCATTGAGTTTAAATCAAAACCAAAATATGGATTGCTCATTATTTGCAGCTCGTTATAAAATTATAGAAACTGTCTCGTAGTAATTTTTTTAGATGAGTGCTCAGCGACACATAATTCTATAGTTTGAAGCAGTTTATCTACACTTACACTTTAATGGCAAGTATATAAAACACAAAAAAAAAAGATAAAAAAAATTGCAATCAACTTAGAAGCGCGCCGCTTCAAAACATAGGATCACGTAACTGTTTACAAGGGAGCTTATCTCTTATTCAGCTCTAGTAGTGCTATAGGTCATATTTTATAAATATAGAAAAACGTCTACTACGCAGTAACACGAGCAGTAAAGTTTTTATTCGTCAAATATAGTAAACTTCATAATACTTTACTCATATTTATTTTAAGATTTATTTAAATATCTGAAAATTTTAAAAGCTCTTAAAGGTATAGCTCGGTGTTTAATGTTAAGAGGTATTTGGTATATAGGATAATTGCATCTATGTAAGTATAAGACCCAGTCCGCATTACTTAGTGAATACGAGTATAAGTTAATCTTTAACGTGACTCCTATACTATTTATAAAAATAATAATTAATGTTATAGGCTAATATTTAATATAGTATATATATTAACTTAATGAGGATGTACATTCTCCTATGTTGAAAAGCACAAAGTGATCCGATCAGAGTAAGAATCTCTTCTTTTAATCGTAATAAGCGGTATGCTATTTCTGTGCGATATCTCTGAAATACCGTCTCTAGAAAGAAATCTCATACCGATATGATCCACATATCAGCGAAAAAATTATAAAAAAATAAATATCATTTATTATTCATATATTAGATATATTATATAATATATATATATATATATATATATATATATAATATTATATATTAATAATTAATAATAATATATAATTATATTAATAGTATATATATATAGATTATATATATATATATAATATATATATAATATATATTAATATATTATTTAATTAATATATATATAACTAAT
>JABUQX010007248.1:15000-19904 GCA_015478945.1 Trachelipus rathkii | reverse complement strand
GCGTCATATTATAATATTACTAAATACTATATAAATATTAACTTAATATATATTATATCTAAATACTATATACCTTATATATCTTGACAGTAGCAAGTAGTGATGGGAGAGCCTATTTTATTTTCTCCTCTCACCTTCACGAGTGTAGTCACCTAACATTTCTTGAGTCCCGGGTTTTGCGGCGGAAGCGAGTCGGTCCGTCTTTTATAGGCACCGATCAGAGAGAAGAGCAGAGAGAGAGAGAGAGAGAAAGAGGAGAGAGAAGAGAGAGAAAGAGAGAAGAAGAAGAGAGAGAGAGAGGAGAGAGAGAGCCTCTTTGTAGGCCGCGAGCAAGAGTGCTGGGAATTCTTCTTCTTCCCCGGCTAGCAGGAACAGTAAATGTAGAGGAGTCTCTCTCTTCTCTGCGTCTCTCTCTCTGCTCTCTCTCTCTCCTCTCTCTCTCTCTCTCTGCTCTCTCTCTCTCTCTCTCTCTCTCTCTCTCTCTCTCTCTCTCTCTTCTCTCTCTCTCTCTCTTCTCTCTTTCTCTCTCTCTCCTCTCCTCTCGTCTCTCTCTCTCTCTCTCTCTCTCGTTGGTATAATAAAACTCCAATTGTGATTTGGATATAATAAATTTATTTAAAACATTTTAATCTAAATAATTTAACAACTTCGCACACGATGCAAGTCCTAAGATTACTTCTTTATATCCTACAATATTACTTACAACACTATTGTCATAAACCTTCTCGACTCACATGCAACGCAATTCCATGTAACCGCATCATATCTCTTCTAATCTTCCAATGCTTGCCCCCAATCACTAATAGCCGGAGACATAAGTTTATGGGACTTCTATAAGCCGATGAGCCTACAATTCATATCCCACATAGCTACATATGAATCATTAATAATCAAGTTATTTTTAATAATTAATATACATAATATGGTGAAAAATGCTATAAAACATCATAATAAACATTATTTTACATTATTTTATTTAGAGTATGTTGTTACCTGTGTTATTGTATAGTAGTGAGACTATGGTTAGAAAAAGAAGTATAGATTTACAAGTTCAATGTGTTAAGATGTACAATCTTAGGGGCGTGTTAGGTGTGAGAAGAATTGATAAAATGAGGACTGAACGTATTAGAGAGTGTGATGTGGTGTGAAGAAAGGGTAAATGAGAGAACAAATGAAAGTACTTGGAGATGGTTTGGTCATGTGGATAAGATGAATGATAGTTGGGTTGGTTAAGAGCATGTATAGTGGTGAGTGTGTTGGAATCGAACCAGCTGGGGAGACTGAAGAAAATGTGGATTGAGTCAGTCAAGAAATGTCTGGAAGAGAGAAATGTGAGTTTGACATAGGCGAGAGGAAAGGTTTATAATAGGAGTGAATAGGCGGGGTTTTGTGAGGGGATATGGTTGGACCCACCTGGCCAAAGGATGAACCTACATGACGATATGCCCATTGTGAGGGTTCGTTCAGTTCCGTTTTGAAACTCTAGTGGCATTGTCTGAAGCGGCGAGTTCTCACGTAATAGTATAGAGAGGGTGGTTAAGCTGGCTTTCTTTTCGACTTGTCATATTCTTCTACTGCTTTCTTTTCCGATGCATGTACACACCTAACCCCAGTTCTGGGGAAAAAAAAAGGAAGATGAAGAAAGATAATGCAAATGGAATACATCTTATCATCATTATCTATCAGTCGTCTTCCGCACTATATTTCCCCTCTAGACTCCTCGTAATACTATACTAACTCATCCATATTTCACGACTTATTATCTTAATGGTTCACATCAATCTCACAGTCCAGTCAACCGCTCGTATATCAGATAAGTCACTTCACTTCATTTCCTAATTATTATTATTATTACTATATTTATTATTATATTACCTTACTTATTCTCACTACCACTTTCATTATACTACGCTAATCGACTCTTTATATTATTATTTACTCTAATTATCTACCATCTTAATCTAGTTACAATTGCTCGAATACCTTAATACTTCAATGTGCTATTCCTATCGATCTTCTATCCTATGCTATCTCCGCCCCCTCTCTATCTATATTATGACATCCTCATCTAACTCTCATCTCTACAGAATTCCTTCGATCTCTAACATTATGCATCTTATTCTACTTTATTATCTTAATTCATCATTCCTGACAATTGTCATAGTCTCATTCATCTGGATTGATACTTATGTGTTGAGCACTCATTATATATCAATACTACCCATGTAACTCTTTTATTTATTCGTATTTCATTACACTATCCTTTGAGATTATTCACTCGAAACTGGAAAGTATTAAAACTGTTAATTTTATAATAAAATTTTATTAATAAAATAAAAAAATTTGCATTATAAGTATACATTTTGTTTCCGAAAATGAAATATATTTGTTTGTTCATGTGTTGCGCCTGCATCTTTATGTCTTTATTATAGATGTATTATTAATATTGGAGATAAGATCATGAGCTTTATTTTTTTATTTTCAAAAGCAAGCGAAAAAAGAATAGTGAAACAAAAAATGTTTTACGTAAAACTGCTGTAAGCACAAGCTGAGAAGCTGAGTTAGAGTCGAATTTTGAATTGTGACTGCTGGAGTCGGAGACTGTCGTCACTTAACGCGAGCCTCGCGTAGGTCTGAAGCCTGCGACCTAATTTTTTCTAAGGGTACTCGACGGCCAGTTGCGGCAGTCGTCGAGTCTGGGCCACGTCAAAAGTTCTTCCCGCTCGCTCATCTGGCCTACGTACTCTCTGCATGAGCAAATCGTTCGGTCAGAGCGTCGAGCCTCGTAAGCCAATTCCAAACTTCTGCATCCTTTCTTCAGATCGCTAAGGTAATAACGCAGGACTCGCGGAGTCCTTAGTTCAGGCAGCTGAACTACGAAATCCTAGTATATCCTTGTTAGCCGCACGCCACGCCATCAGACCCTGCTCCAAACATACGGGAGACTACAGATCTAGTACTGCTCGCAGATTTACCAGTTCATACATTATCTGATCACCAGACCTCCAATGATGACGATAGGACCTAAGCTATCTACACACAGCTTCTCACACCTACTTTACTTTCACAGCCTACTCATATTGATCTCACTGTATGCAGACTCCGCGCCCACATATATCCCATTATCTCCAATTTCTACTAGCCCCCTTTCCCCACCTCCCCCATAAGCAAAACACAACTAAAATCTTAAGCTTCCCGCTACCATACCAGCTAAACAAGAACGCACTTTACTCTGTCCAAGTGTAAAACTTCTCTCTCACCCACCCAACACTCGGTGCCAACCCCTTTACATATCATCTCAACGACACTCCAGCGATTGCGCTCTTCTTCGCCGCCATATCCGATCAAGTTCAGGACTATCCTTGCGATATTAGCCCCACTCCACCTTTGTCCCATCATCAAGAACTACGCTCTCTCGTCTCGAACCACGAAGAGGACTTTGCTCAGCTAAAATCTTCTACATCTTAACAATAACCTTTGTGTCAACACTAATGAACTCACCACTATTTCCTTCACCTACTTCACGTATATATCTCATACCTAATCGGCTCCTTATTAAAATAAAATTTATGAAAAATAAATAAAATTCAAACATATATATATATAATATAATATATATATATACTATATATAATATATATATATATATATATATATATAATATATAATATATATATATATATAGTATATATATATTATATAATAATATATATATATTTATATATTACATACTTCACTACCCTACTCTCCTATCCTCTCTATACTATTATCCATACCCTCACCCCTACTACATCTTTATATACCCTACCCTCACTATCACATCACGATATCTTCACCATCCACCACCCCTCGCTGCCAAAATTCACTCATCTACTAGAAGCTACCACACAATCTACTCACTCACTCTTATTATATATACCTCTGTAATATACACTCATTACCCTAATTATATACATATATCAAAAGCCATACATAGATAAACCATATCAACTCACCCATCAGTACATATCCCCTTCTCTATAACAAATCACTGCCTATTCACCCCTCTTCACCCTCAATACTAACTATCAATACTACACTCTCACCATCTTACCTCACTACCTATATACCACTAATATCCTAACACCTCCTCCCTAATATATATATATATAATTATAAATTCACTCACCTTTCAGGCTAATTTAGTTTCAGGTGTTTTTCTTTTAATTTTTGTTTTTGATGTGTTAGGTTAGGTTAGGTTAGGTAATTAATTAAGGTTAGGTAAGTTAGGTTAGGTTAGGTAGGTTAGTAGGTTAGGTTAGGTTAGTTTAGGTTACGTTAGTTGGGTGGTTAGGTTAGGTTAGTTATATGTTACGTAGGTTAACCTAACCTAAGCACGTAACCTAACCTAACCTAGCTTAACTTAAAACTTAACTTAGCTTAACTTAACTTAACGTTAAGCCTAACCTAACCTAACCTAACCTAACCTACCTAACCTAACCTAACCTAACCTAACCTAACCAAACCTACATAAAACAAAAATAAAGAAAAATACCTGAAACTGAAATTAAGTGAGTGATTTAATTATATATATATAATATAATATATATATATATATAGTATATATATATATAATATATATATATATTATATATATATTATATTATATATTATATATATATATATATTATATATATATAAGAATCTAGTGAATTAATATATTATATTTATGTTGTAATGTGCCATAAAATTACTTTTGAATTTGTGTTAACGGCATTGCATGATTCAAACACATTCTGTATAATTCAAACGAAATGCCAACTCTCCTAGAAGGCATTATATAAAATCCGATTACTCTTGCTTCTAAATAATCGATGTTGATACATTACCCCTTCAAGCGAACAATACACCATTGTCCAACATTA
>JABUQX010007248.1:0-7500 GCA_015478945.1 Trachelipus rathkii | reverse complement strand
ACAAGATGTTGAAGTATGTGATGGATGCTAAAATCAGTGAGCTGGTTGAGGAGGAAAATATCAGATCATTATGTTATTTTATGCAAAATTAAGTTAGTTGGGGCATGAAAGAAGATGAAAGAGATAAGGATGGAAGTGGGGAGAACTAAGAGTGAGATGTTAAATGGACAATGTATTAAAGAAAAGTATGTGAGAGCACTTGCAAATAAATTAATTGAATGTGAACAAGATGAAACAACAAATCTGGTCCCAAATGAAGGAAACCTTTGTTAGTACTGCAATAGAAGTATGTGGGTGTGCTAAAATAGGAAGTAAGAATATTAACAGTGAGTGGTGGAATGAATATGCGATGGAAAAGGTTAAAAGTTAAAAAGAGACGTGGTTTACTATGCTAAAAGTCAATGATGAGGTCTCGAAAGAAAGGTGTATGGAATATATATAAGGAGGAAAAAAGAAAGACAAAAGTTGCATTCGAAAGAGGAAATAAGAAGTAAAGGAACAGTTTAGAAGGTGAATGATTGGAGACTTACAAGGAAATAGGAAGCTCTTCTGAAAGGATGTAGGAAAGGTTAAGAAAGAGAATAAGGAGAATCTTCATAGAATAATGAATGTGAGGAGAATGTTGAGGGAAGGCTTCGAAAATCTTCATAACATTGCCAGTAAGGAAGAAGTGATGGTGAATGTGTGTGAGTTTTATGGTGTAAGAAGGAATTGGTATTTTGTTTTGGAGATGATGTAATTAGCAAGGAGGAGATAATATGTAGAATAGGAAAATCGTAGAATGGTAAATCCTTATGTATAGATGGAACGACTGGTGGAATGATCAAGAATGGAGATTGTGATTGAATGGATATGGAAGTTATTTAACAAATCGTTTGTGGAGGGTGTACTTCCGAATGATTGGAGCTGAGCAGTAATAATACTTTTATATAAGGGTAAGGGAAAAAAACGAAGCTGTAGAAACTATAGGAAAATTAGCATATTGAGTTTTGTAGTGAAAATATATGCTGGTATTTTGATTGAAAGAGTGTGTCCAGTGACTGACCGACTGATTGGTGAAGAACGAGCTGCATTTAGAAGTGGTATATAGTGTGGTGATCACATTTTCACACTGAAACAAATGATTGAGAAGATGAGAGAGAGAAGATGAATTTGGTTTTATGAACTTGCAACAGACGTATGACAAGATTAATAGAAATCTCTGTTGTAGGAGTTAATGATATATGCTGTTGATGGTAGGCTTCTGAATAGAATCAAAAGTGTGCATGACGATAGTGAAGCGTGTGCAAGAACAAATGGAGAAAATCTGAATGGTTTAATATTGATAGTCGAGTGAGGCAGGGATTTGTTATGTCTTCATAGCTATTTAATTTATATATGGATGAGGTGATGAAAAATTAAGAGTAGGTGTGGCAGGGGAAAAGTGCTAAACTGATAGAGAATAGAAGTGAGTGGATGGAGCCCTGCTTATTGTACGCTGATGATTTGGTTTTGTGTGGAGAATCTGAAGAAATTTTGAGAGGATTGGTAGAGGGGTTTGGCAAAGCTTGTTAAAAGAGGGGTCTGAAAGTAAATGTAGATAAGAGTTAGAAAGTGAGTGAGGAAAGTCCGCGGTGCGAAATTATTTTGTATGGTGAGTAATTAGAACAAGTAACTGAATTTAAATATTTAGGCAATATGTTGTATGAAAAAGGAACGGGTGATGCAGACTGTAGTAGGAAAGTTGTGAATGGTAAGAAGGTGGCTGGTGCAATTAAATTCAAGGTGAATACAAAGAGACTAAGTCTTTACCGCCCTAAGGTTTTGTATGAGAGCTGTTGTTAGCTGTGTTACCAGTGTGCAATAAACTGTATTGTTCTAAAGTGCATTCTGTTCTGATGGGTAATCTTAGGGCATGTTAATTGTGAGAAGAATTGATGAAATTAGAAATGGAAGTGTTAGTGAGTTGTGTGGTGTGAACAAATGAGTAAATGAGAGAATAAATGATAGTGTATTAAGATGGTTTAGTCATATGGAAAGGAAGGAAGAAAGTCGGTTGGATAGGCATATGCATAGTGGCTAGTGTGCTTGAAATCAACCGGCTGGAAGACAGAACAAAAAGTGGATTGAGACAGTAATGGAATACCTGAAGGAAAGGAATGTGAGTTTGGCAGAGGAGAGGATAAAGGTGCATAATAGGAGTGGAAGGCGTAGTTTTGTGAAGGGGCATAGTTGTGACCCTGGGCCAGAGGTTAAACCCTACATTGACGAGATACCACAGTGGAGGTCAGTCACAGTGCTGTGAAGCCAAAGGGTGAAATGGTGGCTGCGACGGGCTCGCACTTAGGTTTATGAGGAGGGAAGGTATGTGGGGATTTTCTATCTACTTAACTATCCTATTTTAGTGCAGATTACGTACTTATGAAAGGAGGATAAAGAAAGAATGATATTAGAGATGGGAAAAACTGTTCTTCACTCAGAGCATTGATTCGCCAAAGATGTGTCAAAATTGTATTTTAATTGTATTGTAATTACAATATTGAACTACAAGTTTAACAAGAAAAGAGAAATTAATTAATATTAGTTTTCCTTTTCATCAATCCTTGAAGAAGTGCGTTACTTCTCTACCTAGACTAACTCGCAAGAGATTAGGGGTTCAGAGACGCTGCCAGAAAAAATAATACCAACCCAATTACTTCCTTGGCATAGACGCATTGTTCACCATAGTATGAAGTATATATCTCCATGTAAGAGTAAGATCTCACATGTTCGAAGAAGTTAAGTGGAATGATAAAAAGAAATAAATTATTTACTATGTTGTTGTTTCACCCATTTTTCTTTTTATAAGAGTTGAATATTTCATATTTCTATATTATAATAATATATATTTTAAATAAATACTAAGATATAAAGATTTTACATAATATTCTATATTATAATAGATTATATTTTTAGATAAATACTAAAATTAAAACAGCAAATGATTTGAAAATATGTATATATATAATGGAATAAAGTATAATATAATTTTCTTGCTTATATAAGTCATAATTACCTTAATGATTTATTAATCTAGGGGGTTAATAATTTAAAATACTCCGACGAACTAGCTCAGACTTAATAAAAAATCTACAATGCTAACTAATTAATCTTCAATTTTTCTTGAGATTCTCATATATTTCGCACCAACTCCGACAAGTTCGTACCTATTATAATATACAGTTTGCCATTAAGTGCTTTTGAGAGTTTTCTATTGTGAATTTCCAGCGATGAGATTAAGATAATTAGATGTTGAGACAAGTATAACCTCTTTAACGAATCGTATATTTCATTGCAGCTTTTGTGTTATATAATGTAAGTCTTCAGTCTGACTGTTTGAGTTTATTTGATATTTTAAGTGGCATATTGTGTGCAACTTTTTATAAAAAATTATTGCATTATTAGAGTGCCAGAGTGTGATAATGAAAGACAGTAACATGAAGCTACAGTGATGGTGCATTGCAATCGCTCCCATATAATACTACCTATATCAAAGTATGTTATGGTTTAGCTCATCCCTTTTTTGATGTCTTAAACTTATATTATCATTATTTAATTATATTGCTCAAATATATAGATATATAATCTCCTAATTTTAGCATAAAATAACTTTGTTATTATTGATATATAAAAATATCAATTTTTTAAATAGTATATATTTCAGAAATATCATTCAAAATATCACTTTCAAATATAATCTTTAATTTCTATTTTTTTTTTTATGCCCATACTTCAATATGTCTTATTAATTATTATTACTACTGATGTTGACAAGCTACTTTATTTATATATATATATATTATATATATTATTAATTATATATTAATTAATAGTTAAACTATATATATATATATAATATGTTATAATTATATATTTAATATATATATATAATTATATATATAATATATTATTTCAACAATATATTATACATATTAAGATATATATTTGTATATATTTAAATAATATATATATATATATTAATAACATAATATATATATATGATATATATATATATTTTATATATATATATATATATTATATATATATATATATTAATATCTTATATATTATATATTATATATATAATGTATATGATATAATAATATATATATATATTATAATATAATATTATATTAATATATATATTATATTAATATATAATATAATATATTATATATAATATAATAAAACTATATATATATATATATATATATATATATATATATATATATATATGTATATATTATATATATATATGTGTGTTGTGTGTGTGTGTTATATGTGAAGGCATACTTTACATTATCTCTTTTATCCTACTTATGATAATCCTCTAATAAATACTGATAAATCTTATAGGATTTATGGAGTATAAATAATCTTTTGTCTTCAAATCCAGAACTCGTGTGTTATTATATACATTATATCAGTTATATACCCGGTATGACTAAAAAATCATCGGTCTTATCTTTGAGACCTATATATACTACTAAATAAATACCTAATAGTGTGCTCCAAGGTAATGCAACAATGTTTCTGGTTCCCTCAAACTCTTTCTGACATTCTTGAAATATTATATATAAATTATACAACTAGATAATTATCTTTTGACTTATATTATTTACTGTATATAATATAAGTATAAATCTCTCTACTCTGTTTTTGGTAATACTGCTTGGTAATCTTTTTTCTTAACTGAACTGTTTGCTCAAACTTTTCCCTCTAATTTCACTCTTGATGGTTTCAGAGCAATTCCCCCTCTTCGCATCCTTTCAACTCATTAAAATTTTATTTCTGCACTCTCTGAGTTTAACACTAAGAAGGCGGAGAGTGCTGAAGCTATTCCTCCAGTTGTCCTCAAAACATGTGTCTCTGATCTTTCACCCTGTTACCTCACTGCCTATCAACAACTTCTCCCTCCTGCTGGAAAAATGCATTCATTCAGCATGTGCTGAAGAAGCGGGACCCCAGTCAACAATTCAACCATTGTCCTTTCGCCTTAACCTCTGATCTTCCTAAAGTTTTCGAATCTATTCTTAACAGGAAGATTTAGAAACATCCTAAATCTTCTATTCTTACCTCTAATGATTACCATTACGACTTCTGTAAGGACCGAACGACTAGTGATCTTCTTTTCTTTCTCTCCGACTCTTGGTCCTCTGCTCTTCCGCTTTTCGGTGAATCTTTTTCTGTGGCTCTAGACACATCGAAGGCTTTCGATAAACTCGAACACAAAGTTTTAGTTTCTAAGCTTGCCACTCAGTATTTAACCTACACTTTGTAACCTTCTATTTATTTCTATTCCAGTCGTTCTATGGCTGGCTATTGTAGATAGACACATCCACCATTACTCTAAATTACATAGCGGTGTTTCTCAGACCTTATTTCTAGGATTCCCAACTTTTTTTTTTTGCTATTTTCATCAATGATCTATCTGTTACTGTGTCTCCTTTCCACTCTTAGGCTGATAATTGAATCATTCATCATTACTCCTTTTAATTTAATACATAGGATTGGGTGTTCTGAGGCGCCTTCGGAATTTTTTCTCACCACCCATATATTGCATTGTTCGCCCTATAGAGTATGAGTCATAAATATCTAGAGTGATTCGACGCATATTGCTCTCCTTGATAAAGTGTAGTCTAGGGCTGTCTTGTCTAGTAATCTCTTGCCAACTCTCCTAATCTCCTAAACTCTCTCCAATCTTTTAAGTCGTCGAACTGTTGCCTCACAATTTATATTTCTCTTTTTTAATTTTCCATGGCTTGCTTTTTTTTCTGTTAGTTCTTAGACTCCGATCAGACGTTCTCTTCTCTTCTCTTTTCCTTTTTTGTCCTACTCTCTTGAGCCTCTCTCTGAGCCCAGACTTAACTATCATGCTCAGTCTTTACATGCATTGTCAAGTACCTCACTGTAATTCCTGGAAAAAATTCTCCATTTATTGTATTTCCCAACTTCCCTTCACAATTTAGGGAGACGAAAAATTCTTATATATTCCACCTTCCTCATCATTTTCCCTACCTCTCTTATCACCCACCAAACCTTCACCCGACCCTATCATCCTCCGCCCCCCCCTACCCTCCATTCAGTCGATTCCTATACTATAAAAGTGTCATCAAGACCCAATGATCATTGTTATATATGTTGATCTAAGGAAACTCCCGTCAAAATTTTCATAAGACACTGATATTTACCAATTTTGTTCTAAAAAAAAACAACTATTATAATTGTTAATGATTAAATTTTTAGTTGATTTCAATTTACGGGACTCCTGAATTTTTAATAGTTAAAATCACAACAAAAAAAAGCGACTACTCTAATTTGGCGTATAAATAATAAATATTGATATGCGGTTCTTTGGGATTTTAAAAACTTTCATCAAACTCCTTCAAAATGACGAACATATCTTTAGCCATTGCAAGATATGAATATACTTTAACAATATTGACGTGATGACTATTGAAGTTGTTTTATAATTCAAAAGTCTGTATTGATAAAATCTTCTTAATTCGTTTTACTTAAAATAAGTACCTATTTATAATCGATTTAAACGGTTTTTTTATTTCTTATGAAAAGTTAAATATAAAGGTAATTCTCAGGTTTTTATTAGACTTTTATGATTTCGTTGGTATGTTTTGGTGTTGAAATAATAAATATATAATGTATGTATGTATGACATTTAAAATATCATTGATTATTTTATATTCATTGGGACGAATGAAGAGAAGGATGTAAAGAATTTTTTCACCTCGATTGAGAGGAGCTGTGTTTGATAATATTAAAATTGTATACGCTGCTTATAGGATCATGTGGGGTCAGCAGGAAGGGTGTCTTAATTTGCCCCGATTTCGCAATTTTTTCAAAAAGAACTCCTTTATCAAAAGAGTTTTTTTGCTTCTCCTTTGGCATTGGATCCATTATATATATTATATATATATATATACTAATATATATATAGTATATATATATATATATATATATATATATTTATTATATTATATCTTTTATTTATTATGATATGTTATATTATACTGTATATATATGTAGTATATTTGTATTAAATACTATATTTATATTATGTATATATGAGATGGGAACGAATTTCAAAAAAAATTCTTCAATACCATTAACAATAATGTTTTTTAATTTCAATGGAACTCTTAAATTTTGAAAAAATATAAATGAAAAAACTGCTGTGCTGTTATACTTGAAATATATAAAAAGTTTTGGAAGATAAACTGTTTGAAGAATTCTTCCCTTTCAAATATAACTGGAATTTCGGCAATTGATTAAATTATGTTTTATTTACTTTAGCATCTTAATAGCAATTAATAGTGAAAAGAAATGATTTTAAAAATTATTAGTTTTTGCATGTTTCTTATTTGATGTATAAACTTTGAAATTGAGTTAACTAATGTTTTCGCCTGCCATTTATTTAATATATAACTACTTTCGTATTATCTATATTACTTTCTTTAGTGTATC
>JABUQX010007247.1:17500-22500 GCA_015478945.1 Trachelipus rathkii | reverse complement strand
TTGCCTTAATAAACTCGGGCAAGCTTTTCAGTGTTTTCTCGAAGGAAAATATGTAAGGACAATACCAGAAATCATTAACAATATATATATTATATATAAATATATATATATATATATATTATATATATATATATATATATAATATATATATATATTATATAATATATTATATATATATATATATAAAAGTATAATATATATATTATATATTATATATAGATTAGATATATAAGGACCTCTTCTGTTTTTACGACTCCGTCAGTTTTTGAATTTTTTTTTTGTTTTTTTTTTTAATATTTTTCTAGTATATGATCCTAACAATCAATTTAAGTTGCCGTAACGGACATGATTCCATAAATATATAGGACCTTTTACGTTTTACAACTCCGTCAGTTTTAATTTTTTTTTTTTTTTTTTTTTTTTTAAAAAAAAAACCAAAGGGTTAAACACCAAAGATGGTAGGAGTCGGGGTCTCTCGGCCTTCCGGGGAACTACAGGGTAGGACTATTTCCCCCCTCCGGGGAGAGTCTCCGGAACCCCCGCTCTTTGGTATTTGGGTGTCGCGGGGGTTCCTCCGCCCCTCCCCTAAGGGGTATGGAAAACATCCCCCTTCTGCCCCCGTCGGCGTCGAGCCCCTATTTTTTTTTTTTTTTTTTTTTTGCCGTTTTTTTTTATTAATTTTTTTTTTACATTTTGTAATAAGCTTTATACGCTGATTCCAAATATGTAATTGGTTTTTCTGTAAGTGTCGTACTTTTTGAGATATTTAATTTAGAAAAAAAAGTTTTTTTTTGTTTTTTTTTTTTTACATTTTTGTGTAATAAGCTTTATACGCCTGATCCAAATATGCAATTTGGTTTTTCTGTAAGTGTTGTACTTTTCGAGATATTCTTCATTTTTAAAACAATTTTTAACAAAAATGTGATTTTTTAAAAATATTTAAACAATATTTCGAACTTTGAGTCATGTCCGTTACCACGAAATTCAATGTTGGTATCATATAGTAGCAATATATTAAAAAAAAAAAAAAATTTAAAACTGACGGAGTTTTAAAACAGAGTAATCTCCTATATAAATATATATATATATATATATATAATAGTATATACTATATATATATATAATATATATATATTATATATATATATATATATTAATATATTATAATATATATATATATATATATATATATATTATATATAAGGGGCAGCTTTATAACCTGTTGCAAGGTTTGTGTAACCACAAACTATATTACAACCAAGCTAGTGTACAACTGTTTATTTTTATTTATTTTTTGTTAAAGGATTAAGTATTTTATTAAATTAAATTGCATTTTATTATAATAACACTCCAATGAAGCGCAATTAAAGCTAAAAAAAAAAAAAAAAGTCATATTTGATTAGTTTTAAAGTTTTGCCAGAAATTTAATTTTAGCTGTATCAACAGGTGAAATTTAAAAAAAAAAAAAAAAAAAAAAAAAAAAAAAAAAAAATTTCTGGTTTCTTCTGATTTTTTTTATAGCGAATCCAACAAAAGACTTAACCTTAACCTAACCTAACCTAACATAGCGCATAACCTAACCTAACCTAACCTAACCTAACCTAACCTAGCCCTAGCCTAACCTATCCTAAACCGCCTTCCCGGCGAGCTGTACGGGTAAATTTTTTTTTTTGTAGTGTTGACCATTTGACCTCGTCGACCACTTTTGGCGCTAGTTAAACATTTTAATTTATTGCGGACGAGAAAATTGTGTATGCGCAAATCGAGCGCGCGGCTCTTTATAAGTAGGATTTTGTCTGCAATCAAGCACAAAACATTGCTACGAAACATTTTTGAAAGAAGTTTTTTGTACTTTTTTTTTTTTTTTCGTTTCAATTTTTTTCTATTCACGTGCGGCCGAATTGACAAATGATAATTGTTAATTTATCTGTTGATGCCTTAATTAATTTTATATTGCTAGTTCAATTAATTATTGCTTGAAAAAATTTTAGCAGTGTTAAAATTTGAGGATTTTAAAATATTTTTTAAATAGCGAATTTTTAATTGAAACGGTTAATGTATATTGAAAAAAAAAATTAAAGTGAAATAGCGCTATGCTTTTTGAAAAACATTAACATTAAATTTATATATATATATATATATATATATATATATATATATATATATTATATATATATAATATATAATATATATATATATATATATATATATATATTATATATATATAAGTATATATATATATACTATATATATATATATATATATATATTATATATATATATATATTATATACAAATGCAAAAAATTTATAAGGAAAAATTTAATCGAAAATATATATATGTATGTATATATATATATATATATATATATATATATATATATATATATATATATATATATATATATATATATATATATATATTTTTTATTTATATATTATATATATATATATATATATATATATATAATATATATATATATATATATATATATATATATATAATATAATATATATATATATATATAATATATATATATATATTATATATATTATGGATTAATATATCTATTATATAATATATATATATAATATATATATATGACCTTTATGATTTAGGTCAATATTTTTTTTACCTATTAAATAAAGATGAATTCAGTTTAAAATTTGCTTTTGAAAACTTCTCTTTGTGTTCAGCCGAGGAGAAGTTGGAAATAAAAAATTTAGGCCGTTCTACTCCAGCCTTAAACATAGAGCAAATTATTAAAAGTAAGAACAGACAATTCAAACGTGTTTTTAATTTATCTATTTATGATAAACATAAATGGATTTGTGGTTGTGAGGAAAGAAATTCTTTGCATTGTTTTCCATGTTTATTGTTCGGTGGTGAAGACACATGGACCAAAAGAGGTGTAACAGATATAAATCATCTGGCATCTAAGGCAAAATATCATGAAAACACAAAAGTACACATGAAAAATGCTTTAAGCCTCTCACTGTTTGGAAAATTAAACATTGCTAAACAGCTAGACAGCGAGTATAGAAAATCAATACATAAGCATAATGAGAATGTTAAGAACAATAGGTATATCTTGAATATTATCGTAAACTGCATAAAATTTTGTGGAGCATTTGAGTTGGCATTGAGAGGGAATAACGAAACTGAATCCTCAACTACTCCAGGTGTCTTCAAAGGGCTAGTGAACTTCAGTGCAGAGTTAGATAATTCATTAAGGGTCCATCTAGAGAAGGCCACTGTTTTCAAGGGAACTTCGAAAACAATACAGAATGAACTTCTACAAATTATGCTTGATATATGTCACGAAGAGATAGTAAGAGAAATTCATGAAGCTGATTTTCTATCTGTCATTGCAGATGAAACGAGTGATGTTTCCAACATATACCAAATGGTTGTCATCTTTAGATATATTGTTAAAGGAAAACCAACAGAAAGATTTTGGAACTTTATTGCACCAGAAAAGCATGACGCTGAAACACTTACTACTTGTCTTTTAAAAGAGATCGAAAGGTTGGGTATCAATGACCACAAGGATAAATTAATATCACAAACTTATGATGGTGCTTAATGTTTTTTTTTTTTTTTTTTTTTTTTTTTTTTGTTAACACCACTTTTTTGAGGGTACTCTCTGTTGTACACCGTCCCCAAACCTTGGGTCAAGGCATAGCACCGCACACTCAACTCCCCAAGACTAGCCTGATTATTCCTAGGCTTCCTTTAATTGCTTCTATAGCTATCTCCTCGGTTCCAATTTTAGCAGGGATCTTTTGTAGATAGGTTACTAGAGAGGTTTTAATCGCTCCAAGGGACCCCACTACCACTGGCACCACCTCCACCTCCTCCATCTCCCACATCCTTCTGATGGCATATCGTAGTCTTTGATATTTAATTTCTTTCTCCCTTTCGTAGAGGGCCAAATTTTCATCGTATGGGACACCTACCTCTATTAGTTGACATGTTCTTGTTGTTTTATTGACTAATACAATATCCGGTCTATTACTTTGTACAAATATGTCGGTGGGTATGCCAAAATCATATAGAATTTGGATATGGTCATTATCTACTATTGCTGGAGGTTTGTAATTCCAATGATTATTAGGAGTATCAATATTATATAGTTTGCATAGTCTGTAGTGAATGAGCTTGCATATGGTATTATGTCTTTCTGTATATATTCCCATACGTAGCATAGTCTTACATCCGGATAATATGTGGGGCACAGTCTCCGCGTCTTTTTTACACATCCTACATCTATCAGAGCAATCGACTCCTTCGATATGCTTTTTGAACCAATTGGTTCTTAAGCACCAATCCTGAGCTGTAATCAGCGTTCTCTCATCATTTATTTTTAAAAATCCCCTCGCAATTGTTTCTATCGATTTTTCTTTGTTGATAAAGGTCTTGTTCAATACTTCTTTTTTAAAGTGTTGGGCGTGTCTATGTTCTTCCCATTCTACATTATCGGCTTTCTTTCTTGCTACTTTATAAGATTCCTTTAAGATTTTAGTTCTTTTTTGAGTTTTTTCTCATTCCATCCATTCATGGAGGTAGTCATTTGCCTTTTTTGTTATTGAAGTTGTTCCAGCCTTGCAATCTTCATGTTCTTTTAACCAGCCAATGAATTTGGTTCCTTTTCCTTCTATATATTCTGCTAATCCTACTATTTCATTTTTGTGGGTTCTATCTATATGTGGCATTCCCATACCTCCTTCATTTCTCGGGATGTATATACGGGCTGTGCACTGGTTTTTGTAGATTATTTTGTGTGCATGGAGGAGTTTCCTTGTTGTTGTGTCTAGAGTATTTATTTCATGCTGGTACCAGTCTATAATTCCAAAACTATATCTCATTACTGGCATTGCCAATACCTTAATTGCCTCTATTTTGTTTTTTGGTTTTAATTCAGTTTTTAATATTTTCTTCACTCTTGAGATGTATTCCTTTTTAATTCTCTCTTTCATAATTTTGTTTTCAATCCTGTCT
>JABUQX010007247.1:5000-12500 GCA_015478945.1 Trachelipus rathkii | reverse complement strand
TTGTTGTTTCAACAGCCTGTTTGCTTGCAGTATCTTCATATATACTATTTTTACTTAATATTTGGCTTTCTTTAGCCTGTATTCTCAAGTCCTTATGTTGCCCCACCTTCTATTCTGATTTCCTCAGCAATTTTTTCTGTGTTGCAATCATTTTTCTTTTCTACTTTTGTAATATTTTGGTAATTTTTTTGTAACCATAGTTGATGTTCACATAGTGTGAATAGTATGAATTTTCTTAATTTTCTTTTTATTTATTATTATTATTATTAATTATTTTTCTTATATTTAATGCAATATAACATATTCCCCTTTTGCTAAGAATATTAAGTTTCTGTTATCTCTTAGTTTTCACTTAAGTTTAGATAAATTCTGTGTCTTCTTGTTATAAATCCTGCACTTTCTCCTCAGCAAGATCAATTTTGTTATTGGTCTTTTCAAAATTGTTGTATTTAAAGTATTCTTGTCTTTATTTATTTTCACATCTACTATTCTCACTCTGTTTGAGTCATCTTTGTAAACTTTTACTATTTTTCCTAAATTCCACATATTTCTTGGTTTGAAGTCATCTATTAAAAGAACTAAGTCTCCTTCTTTGTGTGATTCTTTTTCTGCTAACCATTTACTTCTTTTTTGCAATAAACTAAATCTCCTTCTTTGTGTGATTCTTTTTCTGCTAACCATTTACTTCTTTTTTGCAATAAAGGGACATATTCTTTGATCCATCTTCTCCAAAATAAATCAGCAAGATACTGAACTTGTTTCCATCTTTTATATAAGTAGCAATCTTTGTCCTGAAATAATCCTGGAGGAAAAGTTATATTACCTTTAAGAGTTAGTAGATGATTTGGTGTCAAAGCTTCTAAGTTTTCTAAATCATTTGAAAATTCTGTTATTGGTCTGTTGTTTATAATGAATTCTATCTCACAGAACAAAGTGTTCAAGTTATCATCTGTCAACCTTATTGGCTGTTCTAAGAGTGAAGCTTGTAGTATATTTCTTACAGTTCTAATATGTCTCTCAAAATGACCTCCTTTATGAGAACTATGAGGTGGTTGGAATATCCACTGTATTTCTTTTTGCTCAAAAAATTTATTTACTTGCTTATTATTCCAAATTTTAACTTGTCCTTTTAATTCTTTGTTAGCTTTCACAAAGTTCAATCCATTATCTGATCGGATCAATTTCACATTGCCTCTGCGGCTTATAAATCTTCTTAGAGCATTGATAAAAGCATCAGTATCTAATGAATATAGCATTTCTAAATGTATTGCTCTGCTACTTAAACATGAGAATATTAATCCATATCTTTTTTCTCTTACCTTCCCTCTTCCCCTTACTACAAGAAAAGGGCCAAAGGCATCTATACCAATACTTGTAAATGGTGGTACATCACATTTTAATCTATCTTTCGGCAAATCTCCCATCAACTGCTGAGTTGGCCTTGTATGGAGCTTTCTGCATATAATGCAATCTTTTAGGATCTTCTTAATACTTCTACTTGCTCCAATGATATAGTACTTTTCTCTTAAAGCATTTAAAACTGTTTGTTTTCCTAAATGTCCATTAATTCTATGGTAATGTCTCATTATTAGCATTGTAACATGACTATTTGGCAAGATAATTGGATGTTTAAAATCATATGATACATCATTCAGATTTTTATTCCTCCCACCTACTCTTAATATTCCATTATCATCTATAAATGGTAGGAATTTTGCCAAAACGTGCCTCTTTGGTAAGGCTTCTTTCTTTTTTATTTTGTATTGTATATCATGAAATTCTTTATTTTGTACATATTTGTAAATAGCCTTTTCTGCATTTTTTAATTCTGTGATTGTCATAGCACCTTTATTCCAGGCTTTTTTATGCAAATTTTCTTTAACTCTTAAAATCCATGCTACCTTTGTTTTTAATTTCATCCAATCTGAGACAGAATGTATGAGCTTGTCTGTTGAGCTTTCTTGTAGTTGTATGGTCATCACTGGTTTACTTTTTATAATTTCATCATTTTCATCATCTAATTTATTTTCTTTATTTTGCTCAGGCCATTGAGCTTTGTCTTTGTACAAAAATTCTGGACCAGTGCTCCATAGTTTATTGTTCAAAAACTCATTAACAGATATTCCTTTACTTGCTATATCTATTTCTGCAATATTTAGCTTGCCTGGTACATAATTCCATTGGCTTATATCTGTTTGTGATCTAATATAATTAACTCTATTATGTACAAATCTTTTGAATCTTTTTGATTCATTTTTAATATATTGTAATACAATTTCACTATCTATCCAAAAATACTCTTTGTTTATTTTCATATCTAATTCATTTTTTAAAATTTGATGTATGTTGACAGCTAATTTGGCTGCACTCAATTCTATTCTTGGTATAGTTAACATCAAATTTTTATTTAATGGTATCAATCTTGTTTTAGATAACACCAATGAACAATATATTTCATTATTCTCTCCAATGAACCTTATATATGCTACTGCAGCATATGCAATTTGTGAACCATCTGAAAAATAATGTAATTCTACCCTTTTATACTTTAAACAATTTGGATTGTATGGCCTAGGGACTTGAAAATCATTTAGCTTATTAACCTTTTTATCGCATAAATTTTGAAATATTTTTTTTGCTATCTAGTGGAATTTCATCATCCCAGTTAACTTTTCTATCGCATAAATTTTGAAATATTTTTAGTTAAGCTACTAGTAGTACTGGACTAATAAAACCCAGTGGATCATATATGGAAAAATGCAACTGAGTAATGCTTCTTTTTGTCAATTTTTATTTTTTTTAGCTCTCGCTCGCGGATCTCATGGTTGTCATTACGGTCATATTGTGTGGTCGGATTCAGTGCTGCTGCTATTTTACAGATAGTCATTCGCGAGTTGCGTCCTTACTGATGGAGGTAGAAGTCAGACACACGCACGTGAGAGAGTGAGGTGTATGAGATAGCATTCTGTGTGAGAGTTGTAGACTAGGATATAATCTGGTTCACAATAACATAGTGAGTATATACAGACTTCCCACAGCATCTGTGTGGTGCAGCTCTCTCTCTCTCTACTCAGTGAGCGTGAGTGAGTGTGTGTGAGTGTAAGCACTAGGTGAGTATTAGATAATACTATGTGGAATGATCTTACTGATATATATATATATAGTGTGAGTGAGTCATTAGAACTAGTTAAACTGAGGGATGAGTGAAATGTAGCATTAGATATGAAAAAAAAAGTTACGATAAAATGGTTAAATTGACATGTTAATAAGTCTCACAATGATTATTCGAAGTCCCTAGGAGCATCCAAATCCAATGTTTGAAAGTATAAAAGCGAGGTAGAATTCACATGTATTTTTCAGATGGTTCACACAATTGAAGCTATATTAACAGTAGCATTGTATTGTAAGTAGGGGTACGAGACGTTGGTAGCCAGTTCATGGAGAGAATAATGAAAATATAATTGTTCATGCTTGGTGTTATCTAAAACCAGATTGATACATTAAATAAAGAAAGTTTGGAGTTACGTGTTACTATACCAAGAATAGAATATGGAGGTGACAGCAATTAGCTGTTCATGCATACATACGAGTGTTTAAACAAATGAATTTAAAGACTCACTCAAAAATAAACAAAGAGTATTTAGCTTGGTATAGATATATTAGAGAGTATATATAGTAGTTGACTCACACGGTATGATCTAGAGAGCACACGGCGTGACATCAGATGATCACTCTTCAGTATGTACGTATACTAACGTAGAGAAGTTTAGGTAGAGATAGGTGTTAATGTAGTGTGGCTATCGTTCTCACTACACTAGCTCGCGCACGTATATTCCTCGTCGTGATGATACGACTCAGTAAGTGTGAGTGTGTGTCTGATAAGTTCAGTTTAGAGAGCACACGATATAGCACTATATGTCGATATCGCGCACCACTCTATTAGCACGCAGTAATGGAGAGTTGATCTGATGTATATGTGTGCGATAGTTACAGCACCACGCTCACATAAGATATAGCAGAAATAAATTACGATCAGTGCAGTGGATAATGAATTGCTCTATAAAAGGTAAACCAGTGATGACCATACAACTACAAGAAAGCTCAACAGACAAGCTCATACATTCATGTATTGAAATTAAAAACAAAGGTTAGCATGGATTTTAAAGAGTTAAAGAAAATTTGCATAAAAAAGCCTGGAATAAAGTGCTATGACAATCACAGAATTAAAAAATGCAGAAAAGGCTATTTACAAATATGTACAAAATAAAGAATTTCATGATATACAATACAAAATAAAAAAGAAAGAAGCCTTACCAAAGAGGCACGTTTTGGCAAAATTCCTACCATTTATAGATGATAATGGAATATTAAGAGTAGGTGGGAGGAATAAAAATCTGAATGATGTATCATATGATTTTAAACATCCAATTATCTTGCCAAATAGTCATGTTACAATGCTAATAATGAGACATTACCATAGAATTAATGGACATTTAGGAAAACAAACAGTTTTAAATGCTTTAAGAGAAAGGTACTATATCATTGGAGCAAGTAGAAGTATTAAGAAGATCCTAAAAGATTGCATTATATGCAGAAAGCTCCATACAAGGCCAACTCAGCAGTTGATGGGAGATTTGCCGAAAGATAGATTAAAATGTGATGTACCACCATTTACAAGTATTGGTATAGATGCCTTTGGCCCTTTTCTTGTAGTAAGGGGAAGAGGGAAGGTAAGAGAAAAAAGATATGGATTAATATTCTCATGTTTAAGTAGCAGAGCAATACATTTAGAGATGTTATATTCATTAGATACTGATGCTTTTATCAATGCTCTAAGAAGATTTATAAGCCGCAGAGGCAATGTGAAATTGATCCGATCAGATAATGGATTGAACTTTGTGAAAGCTAACAAAGAATTAAAAGGACAAGTTAAAATTTGGAATAATAAGCAAGTAAATAAATTTTTTGAGCAAAAAGAAATACAGTGGATATTCCAACCACCTCATAGTTCTCATAAAGGAGGTCATTTTGAGAGACATATTAGAACTGTAAGAAATATACTACAAGCTTCACTCTTAGAACAGCCAATAAGGTTGACAGATGATAACTTGAACACTTTGTTCTGTGAGATAGAATTCATTATAAACAACAGACCAATAACAGAATTTTCAAATGATTTAGAAAACTTAGAAGCTTTGACACCAAATCATCTACTAACTCTTAAAGGTAATATAACTTTTCCTCCAGGATTATTTCAGGACAAAGATTGCTACTTATATAAAAGATGGAAACAAGTTCAGTATCTTGCTGATTTATTTTGGAGAAGATGGATCAAAGAATATGTCCCTTTATTGCAAAAAAGAAGTAAATGGTTAGCAGAAAAAGAATCACACCAAGTGGGAGATTTAGTTCTTTTAATAGATGACTTCAAACCAAGAAATATGTGGAATTTAGGAAAAATAGTAAAAGTTTACAAAGATGACTCAAACAGAGTGAGAATAGTAGATGTGAAAATAAATAAAGACAAGAATACTTTAAATACAACAATTTTGAAAAGACCAATAACAAAATTGATCTTGCTGAGAGAAAGTGCAGGATTATAACAAGAAGACAACAGAATTATAAACTTAAGGAAACTAAGAATAACAAGAAAACTTAATATTCTTAGCAAAAGGGGGAATATGTTATATTTTGTATTAAAATATAAGAAAAAAAAATAATAATAATAATAAAAAATAAAAAGGAAAATTAAAGAAAATTCATTACTATTCATACTATGTGAACATCAACTATGGTTACAAAAATGACCAAAATATTAGAAAGGTAGAAAAGCAAAAATTGATTGCAACACAGAAAAAATTGCTGAGGAAATCAGAATAGAAGGTGGGGCAACATAAGGACTTGCAAATAGAATACAGGCTAAAGAAAGCCAAATAATAAGTAAAAAATAGTATATATGAAGATACTGCAAGCAAACAGGCTGTTGAAACAACAAGACTGTCAACTTTGCTAAAGTAAACAAAGAAAATAAAAGCAAAGTACAGCATTGAAATTCAATCAACATTAAGCCATTTGAAGAAGCACTTAGTACCATCTATTTCAAGAGCTTATTAATTTCACAAAGAAGAAACTAGTAAGGTGGAATTAATAGCAATTGACAATTCTTCAATCATCTAATATATGAATAAAGAAGCCAGAAGAAAATTTAGAACATCAAGAAAAACTCTACAAAAGCTAAGAATTCATCCAGAAGAAATTTAATTAAGGAATTTGTCAGCTATATGATTAGAGTCACCAATCTTCAAGCAACTTTATTAATAAAGCAGCAGTCCTACAATTTTGAGTAATATCTAAGCCATCCACCCTAATCTCAGCTACTATATATAATCCAAACATCAGTAATTAGAAGGTAATAGTTATATTTATAGGTAATAATATAGTTGGTGTGAATGTGGTATTAATATAAATAAGTAACATCTATGAGTTTTCAAACAAAAGCTAAAAAGGACAAAAATAAATAAAAAGTCCAAAATCAATATTTTTTATCTATTTCCAAAGAATTTATGAATACATTTTTTTTAACAGGAATAACAATTTCTATGCATTTTTATGGATAATTATGTATAATTATATGTTTATTTTTTAGCATTTAGTATTTGTACTTTTATATATTTATAGTTTGTTATATTTTTATATTTTTAGAACCTGTTCGAATATCTACTATGTCCAAATAAATGAATATATCGAATGGAGTATTATCACCACTGATGTTTATATATCATATATATATATATATATATATATATATATATATATATATATATATATATATATTATATTATATAATATATATATATATATATATATATATATATATATATATATATATATATATATATATATATAAATTATATTGATTAATATATATATATATATATATCTATATTATATTATATATATATATATCTATATATACTATATATATATATATATATATATATATATTATATTATATATATATATATATATATATAATAATAATATATATATATATTATATAATATATATATATATATAGACTGATTTTCTTACATTTGGAAGACATATAAAAATACAAGCTACAACGGAAGAGAATAAATTCAAGCGAACTCTCTTTGATGATCTACGCGTTGGAGTAGCTTTGTGAAGTTTATTTTGTGATGGGTGGGCTTGTTGAAAGAATTTAATTGATAACTGTATAAACTGTAACTCTTGTTTAATCATCACTTGACGCATTAACAATTTTTATGGTTGTGGTATAGATTTTATGCAATTTCAGTTGTAAATATTAATGTTAGAATTTCCTAGTGGTAATATTTTTCCAGGTAGAATCTTTTATTTCATTAATAAAATTATTAATGTCAAATTTTTATTAATTTTGAAGGTACTTAGGGTTTACTATACTGAGCGATAATTTTGTTATAATTTTTCTTTTAACTTTTTTATATTTCATCGATAGGA
>JABUQX010007247.1:0-2500 GCA_015478945.1 Trachelipus rathkii | reverse complement strand
CTTATGAAATCAAGGAAAGCTACAGCTCCGGACATTGAACGAAATTCTTCAGTGCTGTAAATTAATGAAAGTTCCGTCTGTAGCTTTTTTATGTGAAGGAGGGGGTACAATTTACAAGTTTCTTTTAAGTTTTGGGCAGGAAAGTTGGAATTATAATGGGCAAACATTTCAGGCAGAAATAATGTAGAAGCAATTAGATGACCTGTAAATTTAAATCTGTCTTTCATCTGACAAATTATTGTGTCACATATTTCTTTTGCCTCTCTACTTAAATTGGAAATACCTGTTTCTGCTTCTCTCCGATTTGCTACATTGCGAGCGCTCTCTTGAAAATTAAAATTTTCTCTTATGGAGAGAACTTTCCTCTCAAAAGTATCAATGCAGATCTTAATTCTGCTGGGGTCAATGTTCCTCTTTTGAAGTTGACCATAAAGAAAGTCTACGCTAGGCATGATTTCTTGAAAAAAAGAAATCCAAAAATTAAAATTATTACTCTCGAGAACCTTGACATGTCCAGATGCAAGGGAAATTGTATTTACATCTTGAAATTCGTCCCCATTTAAAATAACCTTTAAGCATTCTATTATTTCTTTTTTATTTTCAAAAACTGTATTTACTGATCTTGAATGAAAGTTCCATCTGGTGGGAATTGACCGAGGTAATCGTCTTTTCACGAGACAGATAAAGGTGGTCAGTGATTTTTCATCGGATATTAGAATGGATTTTGGATTGGAAAAGTGTGCGTTCATAGTTATGAACAAAGGTAGAAAGATACATGCTGAAAACATCATAGTTAATAACATGGAAATCAAAGAACTGGAACAGGAAGGAACTTACAAATACCTTGGAGTAGAGGAGTCAGACAGGATTGAAAACAAAATTATGAAAGAGAGAATTAAAAAGGAATACATCTCAAGAGTGAAGAAAATATTAAAAACTGAATTAAAACCAAAAAACAAAATAGAGGCAATTAAGGTATTGGCAATGCCAGTAATGAGATATAGTTTTGGAATTATAGACTGGTACCAGCATGAAATAAATACTCTAGACACAACAACAAGGAAACTCCTCCATGCACACAAAATAATCTACAAAAACCAGTGCACAGCCCGTATATACATCCCGAGAAATGAAGGAGGTATGGGAATGCCACATATAGATAGAACCCACAAAAATGAAATAGTAGGATTAGCAGAATATATAGAAGGAAAAGGAACCAAATTCATTGGCTGGTTAAAAGAACATGAAGATTGCAAGGCTGGAACAACTTCAATAACAAAAAAGGCAAATGACTACCTCCATGAATTTAACATCGATATCAGAACACAGAATGGATGGAATGAGAAAAACCTCAAAGAAAGAACTAAAATCTTAAAGGAATCTTATAAAGTAGCAAGAAAGAAAGCCGATAATGTAGAATGGGAAGAACATAGACACGCCCAACACTTTAAAAAAGAAGTATTGAACAAGACCTTTATCAACAAAGAAAAATCGATAGAAACAATTGCGAGGGGATTTTTAAAAATAAATGATGAGAGAACGCTGATTACAGCTCAGGATTGGTGCTTAAGAACCAATTGGTTCAAAAAGCATATCGAAGGAGTCCGATTGCTCTGATAGATGTAGGATGTGTAAAAAAGACGCGGAGACTGTGCCCCACATATTATCCGGATGTAAGACTATGCTACGTATGGGAATATATACAGAAAGACATAATACCATATGCAAGCTCATTCACTACAGACTATGCAAACTATATAATATTGATACTCCTAATAATCATTGGAATTACAAACCTCCAGCAATAGTAGATAATGACCATATCCAAATTCTATATGATTTTGGCATACCCACCGACATATTTGTACAAAGTAATAGACCGGATATTGTATTAGTCAATAAAACAACAAGAACATGTCAACTAATAGAGGTAGGTGTCCCATACGATGAAAATTTGGCCCTCTACGAAAGGGAGAAAGAAATTAAATATCAAAGACTACGATATGCCATCAGAAGGATGTGGGAGATGGAGGAGGTGGAGGTGGTGCCAGTGGTAGTGGGGTCCCTTGGAGCGATTAAAACCTCTCTAGTAACCTATCTACAAAAGATCCCTGCTAAAATTGGAACCGAGGAGATAGCTATAGAAGCAATTAAAGGAAGCCTAGGAATAATCAGGCTAGTCTTGGGGAGTTGAGTGAGCGGTGCTATGCCTTAACCCAAGGTTTGGGGACGGTGTAGCACCGAGAGTACCCTCAAAAAAGAATAAAAAAAAAAAAAAAAAAAAAAAAAAAAAAAAAAAAACATTAGCACCATCATAAGTTTGTAATATTAATTAATCCTTGTGGTCATTTATACCCAACCTTTCGATCTCTTTTAAAAGACAAGTAGTAAGTGTTTCAGCGTCATGCTTTTCTGGTGCAATAAAGTTCCAAAATCTTTCTGTTGGTTTTCCTTTAACAATATATCTAAAGATGACAACCATTTGGTATATGTTGGAAAC
>JABUQX010007246.1:20000-21461 GCA_015478945.1 Trachelipus rathkii | reverse complement strand
ACTATATATCATATAGTATATATTATATATATATTTATTATATATATAATTATATTAACTATATATAATATATATATATATTATGATATATATATATATATTCAGACACTATTATTTATGCAAACATTTTATTTAAAATTTCTAATATTAATAATGTGTACTAGAAGTAAAACTTGCAATTCAATATTTGGAAATCCAAGTGAATTCCCGCCTTCTATGTTACCTTCAGAAGCAGATATTGTTAGGCGTTATCTATTAGTTGAGCAAGTATCTTCGAAAGGTTCGGTAACCGTTAAAGATGGTTATAAAATTTTGCTAAGCGACGTGAGAATCCATCTGGAGAAAGTTTTCCTTTCCAACCATAACACTTAATGGAATAAATATTTAAGAGTTCAGAGACTTATAGAATCAGCTTCAAAACTAAAATAAGATTTCCCTTCCCCCCAAAAAAATAAATAAATAAATAAAACAGACGAAAAGATGAGTTTAAAGTGTAGTAAAATCATATGATATGATGCTTGACATTTGCGCATGCAACTGTTATGCTAAAAAAAAATTGAAAGAATTGATTGTAGGTGATTCAAAGTTAGAATACCTATTACTGAATGGGAATTCTTTGTAGGTCAAAACAAAGGGAAAATCAACTTGGGACAATTGATAAAGTAGTAACAGGTGCGAGAAGAAGGACGCAAGAATAAGTGGTAAGGTTAAATGTTGAACCTATTCGTAAGTTCTACAGGGGTAGGAGTTGAAGCAGCCGCAGCAGTAGCCAGTTCCCGACGCCGTATGAAATTGTAGCCTTCAACCAACACAGGATAAACTTTGATGCTGAGGAAGAAGAGGCAGAGTGGTTATTTTATTCGGGGAAAATGATGAAGGGAATTTCTTCCAAAATTTGAACTTGGTGGGAAAATTCTCAGAATAGATTTGTGTATAAACATTTAGCGATAACAGCTGACAGGTTTCGTGTAAGCTATAGGGCCACTGCTGCTATTGTGAATGAAGTATTAATTAAAGGATATGGGGATATTGAATGAAAGTAATATGTTGGATAGAAAAAAAGTTAAAAGAGAGATGAAACCTGTTGGCAAAAAGATTGTCATCAGAATGAAATTAGAAAACCCAAATTGAATTCCCTGATTTGACGTCAGAAAATATCAAACTGAAAGAAAAGATGGAACTGAATTGGAAGAACATTATGTTATTGTAAAAGAATCAGATGATATTTACATGACTCATATTACACCAGATTCTGGCAAGGCCAGATGTATTACTGATGAAATATTAACTTTCTTAATTGATTCTAATAGCGAGGTTCACTTAAAGCTATTCTTTGCGATGGGACTCCAGTTAACACTGGAAGATTTGGTGGAGTTTTGAGAGTGATTGAAATATATATGGAAAGACCGATACCGTGGTTAATTTGCCTCTTACATGCAAATGAACTTCCATTCAATCATA
>JABUQX010007246.1:2500-5000 GCA_015478945.1 Trachelipus rathkii | reverse complement strand
CTAACGTAGTCTATTGCACCACATTTTACAGAAAAAGGTCAGTTTGAAAATATATTTTGACCTGGGAATTTAGGCTTTAAATCGCCCCGGGGTTTACAACAAAGCGATTATCCTAAATTTAGACCTTAAAGTAGTTATTTCAACACATTTTTATAGAGAGAGGTCAGTTTTGTGTCTGTAAGGGGTGGGGGTGGTTGTGGTTTGTGGTGCGTGGATTGTCGATTTCACATATGATAATAATAATTAATAATAATAATAATAATAATAATAATAATAATAATAAAGAAAATCCGAATTATTTAAAAAACTTTGAAATATTTTTAGTTAACATCGAGCGAATAATATAATGTAAGTTAATAATTGTTATTTTTAAATAAAAACTTAGAATGAATTTTAATAAAATACATGTTATGTTAGCAGCGAAGAACTTATTTTGTTATTTTATACTTATTACATGTCTAAAGATGATGTAAAAGCAGTAAGGTCAAAGAACAAAACCGTGGCATAGCTTGGATTGTAGAGGGGTGCTA
The DNA here is from genome assembly GCA_015478945.1 of Trachelipus rathkii. Lineage (NCBI taxonomy): Eukaryota > Metazoa > Arthropoda > Malacostraca > Isopoda > Trachelipodidae > Trachelipus > Trachelipus rathkii. Next base: position 4,470 of record JABUQX010007246.1, on the reverse strand, counting down.
GGGGCTGACCTTACTGATTTACTGATTTATTGCTTTAAGGTACGTAAAATATATGTTTTTAATAAAATTTCATAAAATTTTAGTAAAAGTTATTTTAAAACTTGATAGTTATAAAATTTATAAACAAAAAGTATTAACAGTTAATAATAAATTCTTTGTTCAAAGATAATGATTGATTTATTATAGAAGTTTTAAGAAACTTTGAAATAATTTTAGTTATATTTGAATGAGTAATATAAATGTACGTGTTTAATTAAAACATAAAATGTTTTAATAAATTATACGCTATATGTGTAAGTGAGTGTGCGTGGGTGTGTGTGTGTGTGTGTGTGTGTGTGTGTGTGTGTGTGTGTGTGTGTGTGTGTGTAAATCTGTGTGCGAGTGTAAGTAAATCTGTGTGTGTGTGTAAGTAAATCTGTGGGTGTAAGTAAATCTGTGTGTGAGTGTAAGTAAATCTGTGTGAGTGTAAGTAAATCTGTGTGTGAGTGTGTAAGTGTAAATGTAAGTGTCTATGGATAAATGTAAGTGTCATAGTGAATGTGTGTATAAGTATCATAGTGAATGTGTGTATAAGTGTAAGTGTGTGTGTGTGTGTGACCGCATGTGTATAAGTGTAAATGTAAGTGTCTATGGGTAAATGTAAGTGTCATAGTGAATGTGTGTATAAGTGTCATAGTGAATGTGTGTATAAGTGTAAGTGTGTGTGTGTGTGTGTGTGTGTGTGTGTGTGTGTGTGTGTGTCTGTGTGTGTATGTGTGTTCTAAATAATAATAACAATAGGCATGAAGTAAATAACACTAAGTATAATAAAAATAATAAAAATAAAATAATAAAAATAATAAAAATAATAATAAAAATAAATAAAAATAATAATAAAAATAAATAAAAAGTATTAAAACAAAATAAAAAACATAATGTTAATAAATATATGAGTTAAAGCAGTAAAGCAGAAAGTTAAAACAGTAAAGCAGAAAGTTAAAGCAGTAAAGCAGAAAGTTAAAGCAGTAAAACATGAGTTAAAGCAGTAAAACATGAGTTAAAGCAGTAAAGCAGTAAAACAAAAGCATACTAATCCCCCCCCCCCTTGGTGTTAGGTAACACCTCTATTGATTTACTGATTTACTGCTTTAAGGTATGTAATGTTAATGAATATGTGAGTTAAAGCAGTAAAAAATATGAGTTAAAGCAGTAAAACATGAGTTAAAGCAGTAAAACATAAGTTAAAGCAGTAAAGCAGTAAAACAAAAGCATACTAATCCCCCCTAGGTGTTAGGTAACACCTCTATTGATTTACTGATTTACTGCTTTAAGGTATGTAATGTTAATAAATATGTGAGTTAAAGCAGTAAAACATATAAGTTAAAGCAGTAAAACATGAGTTAAAGCAGTAAAACATGAGTTAAAGCAGTAAAACAGTAAAACAAAAGCATACTAATCCCCCCTAGGTGTTAGGTAACACCTCTATTGATTACTGATTTACTGCTATTAAGGATGTAATTGTTAATGAAATATGTGAGTTTTAAAAGCAGTAAAACATATAAGTTAAAACAGTAAAACATTTGAGTTAAAGCAGTAAAACATGAGTTAAAGCAGTAAAAGCAGTTAAAACACAAAAGCATACTAATCCCTTAGGTTTTAGGTAACACCTCTATTGATTTACTGATTTACTGCGTTAAAGGGTCTGTAAAGTATATGTTTTTTTAATAAAAATGCTTAGTGCCTAAAATTAGGCATTGGGGCTAAAATTGACCATGGAAGACCAAAGGGCCGTTGCCGTGTGTTTATACATTGTTATAAGTGTAAATGTAAGTGTAAGTGTCTATGGTGAGTGGTAAGTGTCATAGTGAATGTGTGTATAAGTGTAAGTGGGTGTGTGATGCTGTGTGGTGTTGTGTTTCTGACCGGCTTTGTGTTATAAGTGTAAATGTAAGTGTCTATGGGTAAATGTAAGTGTCATAGTGAATGTGTGT
>JABUQX010007245.1:0-32500 GCA_015478945.1 Trachelipus rathkii | reverse complement strand
TTCACGAAAAGTATATATATAGATAAATATTATTGCAACATAAGTATATTCTTTCTTAATTAATAATAATATTTTATAATTTTATGAGATTTCATAATTATAATAAAAAAATATTATAATAAACCACCAGTAATATTATAAGACACCATATATATAAACTATATAATATATATAAAATAATATAATGATCTTATATTTTCTGTACTATATTTTATAATGTAGAAATATAAATGAGTATAATATTAACCATGTTAAGAGCATTGTGACTAATAAAATAACAATAATTGAAAATAATTATTTTTATCATTTAAAATAATCAAAGTTAATTTAATTATATAACAGAAATATAGATGGGAAAATATATATAATATATATATAGATATATATATAAATATATATACTTATAATATATAATAACACTAGTTAAAACCTATTCTATGTAATGAATAATTATAAAGCAATTATCTATAATAATTATCTAAAATAATTCTCTATAATAATTTACCTGTAATAATTACTAAAATTATTATATGTATTAATATTTTATATATTATATATATTATAATCCTATAATATACTAGTAATAATTTATATATATATATATATATTATATATAATATATATATATACATATAAAGATATATATAATTAATATATACATATATATATAATATATATATAATTAGATAGTTTTTATTAATATTTATATAATTTGTTTATATTTTTATATATACACTATCTTTTGTTCTATAAAATATTAAAAATATAGTAATATATACCGATTGTGAGACCTATTCCCCTCACACATTTTCATTCTTTTGTCAGCGTTTTTGATATTTTATTACCTTCGTTTGATTTATTTTGGCCGTTTCGCTGAAGTGTGTATATTGCTTCCCTTCTGGTCAAAGAGTTTTTTTTTTTCAAGAGATTGAGACTTCTCATTTTCTTTTGAAGAAAAATCCTCTTCTTGAATTGCTTATAAAAAGGTGTGTTACATGTGTATGAATATTTTATAATTTTTTAAAAAGTAATGATATATTTTTTTCTCTAGATCCCTATCTCGAAACCAAGAAAAATCTTTTTAGATCCGAAAATAAATGTAAAATTTCTTGGGTTTTTTTAAAAAATTTGAAAGAGTTGTAAAAATAAAGCAAAGTTTTCTTTATTTTAACCTAGTTTTTTAAAATCTTTTATTTATTCTTTTGTTCTTGAAAGAAGGTTATTCAATATTTTTCTTCTATTTTTTACTTTTTCAAAAAAAAAATATAAGCTTATTTTACCCTAAAAGAGAACATGACAGCGTTGAGTATGTTTCAGGAATTACTTCAATATAAATAATTTATTTTACTCAAGATTCAAAAAACTGGAGAGGAGAGAAAATTAACTAACGGAAACCTCCATCCTGATCAAAAATCGCGACATTACTCAACGATGATTCTTCATTGAAAGTTGTCAGATGAAACATCTAAAGGACTCTATCAGATTATATTTATAGAGTATATATTTCAAAGAACATTCATGGTTCAGCCTAAAAACTAAGAGTATGATAAAAAATATGTTAGAAGAAATAAAATGAAATCATTAAAATAGTTATTCGGTTGACAACTCTCTCACACCAAGAGAAAAAGAAGTGCTACCTTCGATAATCTTGCCTATCTTTTAAAAGTAATTTACACAACCCACACCCACACCCACACCCACCACCCACACCACACACACCACACTATTATTATATATTATATATAAGATATTCGTTAGTATTATATATAAAATATATTAATAATTATATAATATATAAAATAAATATATAACTTATATATATAATATATTATAATATAATATTTAATATATGATATATATGATATATATTTATATATATATATAATAATATATATAATATCGATATTATAATATATATAGTAATATAAAATAATATTATATATACATAAATAATATATATATTATATATCTATATATATATATATAATATAATAATAAATATAATATAAAATATATAATAATAATTAAGATATATAAATATATAAATAATATAGAATATATAATAAATATATTACTATATATATAAACACAACATATAATATATATAATATATAATATAAATATATATAAATGAATAATATATATATTATAAATAATAAATATAATATAATATATATATTACATATATATATTAGTATATATAATATATATATATATATTATATATATATTATAAATATAATATAATAGATATAAATCTATATATATATATATATATATTATATAGATTATATATATATATTATAATAATAATTTATATTATATATTGATATATATTATATATAATAGATAGCTAATATATATATATACCTATATATATAAATATAATATATTACTATATATTAATATTATTATATAAATATATATATTTCATAACTTATATAGATATATATTTTATAATATAAATATATATATATATATTATACTATATACTATATATATATGTATCTATATATAAATTATTCCAATGTAATAAAACACATATATTATTTCAAATGCATTGAAAAAATATAGAACTATCTAAGGATTGGAGGTGATCTACTCAATTAATATATATATATATATATTATTTAATATATATATTATAATAAAGAATTACCAAATTGATATATAAATATATCGTTATATATATATTTGATGAAATTAATAATATATTTATGTATATACATATATGAACCCATGTAATATAAATATAAATATAGATTATATAATTATATATATATAGTATATATATTCATTATATATATATTATATATATATAGTATTATATATATATATATTTTATTATAAATCTATGTATATATATTATATTAGTATTATATTATATATAAATAGTATATAAATTTATATATATGATTGACATTAAAATTATTAATTAATTAATGTGAAAATTTAATTACGTTATATATATATAAGTAAATATATATAATATATATATAATAATAAAATTAAAGTATATCTTATTTTTAAATATAATATATTATATTATTATATAGAAATTTTATAGTTATATAAATATAAAATATAACTTAGATATGCATAAAATATAATATAATATTATGTAATATTTATTTGCAAACAAATAAAAGAATGCTTATATGTAAAATTAAAAAAATTTATATAATGCAATATATTATATAAAAAAATAAACATAAATAGGTTAATATAGGCAAACTAATCTAGGAGAATTATGAATATTTATATATATAAATATATCAATTAATCATATATTAAATATATATAAACATGTTATAACTTGTAAATAAATGTTATAAATATAAAAATGTAATATATGTTTAAAATATGTAATATGTATCTAAATATATATATAATATATATATAACTTATATAACGACAAAAACAATAATAATAAAAACTATATAATAATATATATTATATATTTATATATATAAAATATATCACTTTTTAATTAATCATTATATATATAAGATATACTATATATTATAAATTCTAAATTACAGTAATCATCTGTAAGCATATTGTTTATATTTTGTATAATTTACATATTGAGGGGTATGGCAGGATATATATATATATATATAATATATATATTATATATATATAGTATATACATATATATTAGATATATATATATATATATGTATAAATATACTATATAAGATACTAATATATATATATAAGTACTTACAATTAAAAAAAAAAACATATCATATATATATATATTATTATATTGATATTATATTATATTTATTTAACTGAAATATAATATATTATAGATAAATATATTATATATATATTTATGCATAATATAATATATTATAAATATAACTTTAATTATTAAAATAAAATAATACTCAATTTTAAGTAATATATATATAGTATAATTTATATATAATACATAATAAATATATAAATTTATATATACTAAATAAATATTTATATATTAGATATATATATTTATATATATTGTATATAATAATATATATAATATATTATATATATTAATTATTTATTATTACATAAACTTTTTGTCCCGCTTGAGCGGGGTAGTGCTGCGTGTACAGCGCTTTTCTACATTCACAACCCCCACCTCATCTCAGCCCTCACAACACCCACTCTCCTCCACTCCCCCGTCTATCCCTCGCCAAACTCCTCCTACCTCTTCCTCCCCCATCATCCTCCCTCTTTCCAACATCTCCTTATTTCCAATCATCCACACTCCTTTCTTGGTCTCCCCCATTCCTCTCCTTCCGTATCCCCCTCTGCCTCCCAAACTCTTCTAACCACTCTCTTGCTCCTACCATTCTCACAAATGCCGCATACCATCTTAACAGTTTTCCCTTCTCCCTCTTCCCACCAGGACCCTTCCTCCAAATCACACCTCCCCTCACCAGCCTATTCCTTGATCCTCTCCCTTTCTGCTAAAACCCCACAAACCCGGCTCTCACCCCCTTCATGCTCAAATACTTCCAACTTTTTCCTGGACTAGCATTCAGATCCCACGTTTCACACCCATTAACAGCACCGCTGGGTACCACAGATTTTTTTCCGGAACAATACTCATTCTTAACTTTCCTGAATAGATCCCCCCTGTTCCATTATTTCGCTCAGACACTCAAAAGCCACTCATTCTTCCACAATTCTTGGTCTATCTCTCCTTCATCCCTCCCCCCTTACCAACTCCATCCCTAAGTATTCTAAAAGATCGTACTTCTTCCAATAACTACCCCCCCTTACTCGTAACTCCAACCCCTCCCCCTCACTCACCTTCCTCCTCCTCAAACACTAAAACACTTTATTCTTACCTGGATTTATTTTAAGCCCCTTGTTTCCACACACCCGCTCAAACTCCCTCACCGAAAATTACCTCCAGCCCGTTCGCGTTCTCGCCACCTAGGCAGTATCAATCCGCAAAACAGATCATGTTCACTTTCCCTTTCTACATTCCCATTCATCAATTCCAACCCCCCTCCCCCTCCCTCACCATCTCCTCTGCAGCACACTCTCCTATAAACATATATTGAAAGCCCATGGCGACATTACACACCCCTAAATTTGTTAATGTGAATGCACTTCATATCCATCACTATCCGTCCCAAAACATCTCACCTCTCCCCTCTAAACTCTCACACACATCTGCTATTATCTTATAAAAGAGGCCCTAATACGCAATTCACCTAAATTACCCCCCACCCCATTTCCCTCCAACACCTCACATTTCACCCCTAGTCACTCTATCATATGCTTTCTCTTAATCTAAAAAACACCCTCCATACACTTTCCCTTTCTTCTCAATACTTTTCACTACAAAGGCATCTTTATGTGAACAACTTGTCCACACACCCTCTTTCCCTCCCTAACCTTCCTTGTTCTTCCCCCACTCTCCCCTCCGTTAAAACTCTTACTCTCTCAATCAGTATTCTTCCGTACACTTTCCTTACCACACTTAAAAGACATCTACCTCTATAATTCCCACATTCCATCCTATCCCTTTTCCCCTTATACAGGGAACCAAACATCCACCTCCCCAAGTCCTGTTGGTACCTCCCCACTCCTACCAACATATGCTAGTATATAACCATATTATCAACCATCCTCCACCCCTTTTACCTCCCTTCTGCAACATTTCCATTCTCACCCCATCCAGCCCTGCAGACTTCCCTTTTTTCCTTTATCAGCAGCCCTAATAAATTTCCTCCATATGAATTTCATCCATCCCCCTTCCCCTCCGCTCATGCATATTTCCATACCTCACCTCGTGCATATCTTACCTCCCCTACCCTCCACCCTCATTTCAACAGTCCACTAAAATACTCCCTCCACCTCTTCCTCACCCTATCCTCACCTCCTATCCATTCCCCATCTCCTCCCTTAATCCTCTCTCATTGGTTCCTTTTCCTCATGTCCTTTTTTGGCATTTTGCAGAAAATGTCTAACCAGAACATCTTGCTCCCCGACTCAAAATTTTCCGTCACTTTCATACACCATATCCCTTTTGCTACATTCTTCTTCGCCCTCTCCACCCCGCCTTTGACCCTCACTTACTAAAAAACCCTTTCGTAATATTTCCTCCCAAACTAAATCTTCTCTCTAACCTCCTCAAACCATTAAATTTTATATATAGATATTATATATAGTATAATAATATAATATAAAAAACAATTAGTGATATATATATATATAAATTATTTTCAAATTATTTATAATAATAAATATGAAAAATAATATATTCGTAATATATAACATTATATATATATAATAAAATCTTATAATAATATAAATATAATACTATAATTAATAAATAATATTTCTCTTTTCTGCCTTTTTTTTAAAATTTATGACTAATTTCCAAGCACTACTAATAGATTAATTATATTTTTTCATCTATAGTAGTATACCAACTATGTAATATAAATATGAAGACGGACCATTCGGCGGGTTAAAAGTCGGCTCGTATAGTAAAGAAGGAATATATTCAAGCACCAATACTTAGAGTTCCGTTATCTCAAGCTGTACCAAATATAGATGCTACTCGCCAACAAAGACTTGAGAGCGAAAGGTAGCCCAAGAGACGTTTCATCTAGTCGGGTCAATGCAGAAGTTTACTATTCATATCTCTCTTGGGCTCCCTCTAAGTGCTTCAGGACAAAAATGTGAAAAGCAGCCCCCCTCTATTAGAATTAGGCTCTGCGCTTTGCGAGCTGTGTTAACTGAAATATATATATATATACATATTATATATATTTTAATTATAGTAATATGATATAATATAATATTTTATTAAAGTAATATATATATAATAAAAGCGTAATTTTTAGGAAGTTTTAATATACAAAATATATATATATATATAAATAATATTAACAATATATTTTTTATTTAATTGTAATTATATATATGGAATAATATATATATATATACAAGCATTACAACTAAATAAATATGATATATAATAATATATATTATTTAGTATAATATATATATATATATATTAATATATTAATAGATATATTAAAATATATATATAAAAATATCATAAATATTGAAAATATTTCATATATATAAAATATTATATATATAATATATAATATAAAAATATAAATATAAAATATAACTAATATAACTAAAATTCTTTTTTTCTCCCAATTTATTACAGTCAAGAATTATATTTAAATTTAAAATTGCTTACTTTAATAACCAATTTTAAAAAATTAATAATATTTTTCATAGCAATATTTAATAGTATGTAGTAACATAATCCTATATATATATATATAAAATATATAACTATTATTTAATATAGGGTTGATAATTTATTATAATAGTTAATAAAATTATAAATTTATCTCATATCATATTAACATTTTACACAGAGCAATTTTTTTTCATAAATAAAATAATATATTATATATTAGTATACATTTTTATATATATATACATATAATATATATAGAAAACACATTATTTATATTTATATTTATTATACTTATATGTGAAAAGTGTTAAATATCGAGCGAGTAAAACTGCCTTATTAAAAAAAATTCAAATCATACCTGCCAGTTACTACTGAAATCGGATTAACAGAGTATCATTCAAATTGAGAAAATTGGTTCAAATTCAAATTTGATGCTTAATTAAAGATAGTAAGTAGCTATACATTTAGTTTAATCAAGCTTTTCAAAATGTATACATGTGTAGAAAATAACATACCAGATTAAGAAATTATAAAAATAGCGCAAAAAAAAAAATAAAAAAAAAAAAAAAAAAAAAAAAAAAAAAAAATGAAGTAAGGATGAGGTGATGTGTTTTTAACTTTAATGTTTGAAACACAAATGAAAAATAGTTTTTATGGATTTTGTAAATGGTCAAAAATATTTATGAGCAGGAGAAACAAGTACTTTATAATAGTAATAAGTAAGTTGCTATATAATATATATTAGATATTTTAATATATTTTATATATATATATATATATGTTATAATATATCATATATATATAGATATATATATATATATATTATAATGTATATATATAATTTGAGAAAAATTTTAAAGAATAAAAGTGTAATAATATTTTTAATAAATTTAATTTTTTTATTAAAACTAACTATTTTCAGTAATATTTTTTCAAATATAATATATATATATATAACTTATATAATATATATATATATAAAGATTATATTTTATTCTAGTATAGTATATTATATATATAAAAATATATAGATATATTAAATATATAGATATATATATTATATATAAACAATAAATTATATGAATAAATATATAAAATATATCATTAAAAAACGTATCTATCAGATTATTCTAATAATATACTTAATATATAATAATAGTATATAGTTATTATTCTATACGTTATATATTATATACACGCTTGTATATAATATATATATATATACACATATATAAATAATAATATATACTATTATAATATAAATTATTGATATCATAATATTGATTATATCATAATGTTATATACATATAAAAAATACAACTATATACTATATATATAGCATTATCATCCAACTCCTCTCCCAAAGAACGGGGTAAAGGTGCGCAACAAGCACTTAGGAAAAAGAAAAAGTTTATAGAAGTACGGTAGACAAAATTCGAAAGGAAAGCCGAGCCTGTACCACAGCATCTATACTTGTTGAATGAGGAATTTGTGTCGCAAGTCAGAAATCCACCCTAGAGCTTCACCGAGAACGTCTGACGGTACCCTCACTGATGGATTTATGCTAATGTGACATACCCTGGCCCAGGTGAGGCACAACCATACCCCCTCACAAAGCCCTGCCATATTATGTTATGCACCGTTCCTCTCGCCTCTGCGAAAACTCACATTCTATCCTCCAGGCATTCCTTTACTGACTCATCTCACTTTTCTTCGGTCTCATAGCAAGGTCGATTCCCAGCGCACTCACCACTTATACATCCCACTAACAAATCCGACTATCTCATCCTTTACCACCAGTAGTCCAAACATCATCTCAAAAACGTACATTTAAAATTTAATCTCTAACATTATCCTTTCTTCACACCACACAACTCTCTAAAACGTTCATCCTCATTATTATCAATTCTCTCAACACCTAAAACACCCCATAAGGTTTGTCCATATCTTAACACAGTGTACTTTTAGATCAATTACACTCTTATTTAATCTCATTGCCTCTACTACTTATACATTAACACAGGTAACATACATACCCTCATGTAAGATTCTAGGTCTCTCAAGGTCTCAGTTCCTTTACATTCCACCAACGTATTTAATTGCACCGGCCACCTTTCCCCAAATACCATTCCACAATTTCTTGCTAACACTTCTGCATCATTCCCGTTTATCCTTTTCACCAAACTTATATTTGAGTATTTATATATACTTCAGACAACTATTTCCAGCTGCTAACAAATCTAACATAACTTCACACTAGAGGACGTGTACACACTCACAATCATACTTTACAACATAATCTAAGTTTACTTTCCAAACTCGTCCTTTTACTATACACACTGCCAAAATCTCCCTCGCGACTCAATTCCTCTCAAATTCACTCTTCAGAGTCGCCATCTTCAAAAAAACCAAATCATCCGCCCATAAAAGGTGTAGGTATCCTGCCACTTCTCTTCCATATATACATCATCTCTAACACCATCCCATTGACCCGCGACGCCCCATATCTGCTAATTCTTTATCATAAACAACCATCTATGCACAAAATTGAATAACGCAAGGAGAGGAACAATAACCTGCCTCACTTTCACTATTAATATTAAACCAAATAACTTTCGACTCAATTAATTTCTTTACACCGACCGCTTCACTAAACGTACGATACATAACTTTTGATTTGCGCATTCAGAAGCATTGCCTATCGCCAAACAACACAATATATTCACTAAACACTGGCCATAAGACGGCTTCACTAATATAATCCAAATCCATAGACGCCTGTGCAAAATCCCATAAAACCCGTAAATACAAATATTCTTCTCTCCCTCATTTACTCATATCATTTTGTTTCAAGCTGGAAGATTGATCCAACAACATCGCTCTACCACTCGAGAGACCACCTTGTTCTTCACCATCAAGTCACTCGATTGCACTCTTTCAGCCTAAAATTATCATAATATATACATACTTCCCTACAAACAACGTCAATAATACTTAATTTCCCTATAACTCCTTCATTACCTTAAAATATATTCTCTACCATGATATAAAAGGTACTATTACTACTCTCCTCTCTTACGTAACATACCCTCCATAAACGTTTTGTAACACAACTTTCAAATTGAATCAGTTACCATCTCGCCTTCGTTCTTTATCATTTCACCCAGTAATTTCACATTAATAAAAATAATTACTAATAATTTACCATTCTTCAAACTTTCTCACTCTAACTCATTACCTCCTCCTTAAACCATACCTCCATCTCTATCTAAAAACTCTCCATCCCACAATAATACCTTAGTCATTACTGGCATCATATAAAACCCAACATACATGAACTTATCACCTTTTACATACAGGCCAATATTACTGTATGCATATTTTCGGAGTATCCCTCCACACACACTCCTCCTCACATCCCATTACATCAGTTCGAAGAAGCATTCTCTCTCCTATTCATATCTTACTATAAGAAGATATCCTCTTTATACTCATTCTATAACCTTTCGCGCTTAGATTCCAAAAAGGCTCCTATTCTTGTAAGTCCCCATTCAGTCCTCCTTCCAACCCTTTTCCAAGAATTTACTTCTTGTTCTTATTCGTAAGAATCTTTAGAGCTTCCTTTTTCCTCTCGTGTATGATACATTCCAAAACATCTTTTCAACTTTTGAAACGTCATCGATTTCCTCATCTAAGTAACATGAAATCAACCACGCCTTTCTTTTGTTACTAAGTTAATCCGCTTCCGCATACCATCTTCATCCTATCCACCACTACAACTATTTTTACCTTCTACTTCAACAACACTAATCTAGCCCTACACCATACTTAATGATATATAACACTTCTATTAAACCCCTTACCTTACATTTGCTATAATACAAGATTTGTCCTCAAATTTCCAATTTGTGCACATCATCGTTCTTATGAATACTTATCCTTATTAAAACCTTGATTTCACGTAACTCTCACTCTTATTTCTGACTCACTTTCTGAATTATACTTAATACACCTTCCCTACCTCTATCCAAGCCTCACAAGTGAAACTGTGATATTTTTTCATAATAAGAAACAACATATCTGGTTCTGATATAATTCAAATTGCGCGTATACGCCACCTCACTGAATATAAACATAAACCAACACGGCATCAACATACTCTTCCAGCCAGCACAAATATAGAGAAATCGATATCTTAATCATTAAATATCCATCTTCTGACCTTACATCCAAGCAGTGTCCAATAAAATATACTTATGAGAATGCTCTTGTGCATTAAGAAATTATATACAATACACCACATATCTCTCTACCTCACGGAATCAATTACCTTTTCTACAATTAGTTCTCCAGACACCCAAGCCATCTGGTTACCAACCTGATACTACTCTCTTCGCTACACATCTTGCGATCACTATACTAACGACATAAATATAGCTATTATATATATATAATACATTTGAGTTGGGAAAATTTTTAAAGCTAAAATATATTAATGGCTGAATATATTTCAAACGCACATGCATTTGAAAGAGTTTATATTATAGACTATTATATTATTTTTTTTAATAATGTTATAATAAATTGAATAAATATAAATATTTAATACGAATCATGATATAAAAAATACATCTACTTATCGTACCACTGCTAAGATATAGAAACTGTGAACTAAGAAAATGAACCCAAACACTTATCAAAAATTGACAAACACTATGCAAAGATTGTCCAAAAATTACATACTATGTTTCCTCTTCAAAATTTCCGCTAGTAAGAACATCGTTATGCATAGATGAGAGAGAGAGAGCTTGAAAAATAATATCTTATTTTGACCTTTGTCTTTTCTCTTACTAAATACCTTCTACAAAGTACGACGCGCTAAATCAATCGTTCTTTGCTTTCTACTGTCACATTATTCTCCACTTTTCCTCTTGTCCCACTGCTAGTTCTGTGCTTGTTATATCTTTCGTATAACTATTTTCGTTCTGTTATCGTCTGTCTTCTGTCTGTCTGTCGTGATCTGGGGAACAAAAATACGTGAGCTGTCGGTTCTGTCTCTCTCTCCCTCTTTCTCTCTCTCGTCATCTCTCTCTCCATCTGCTCCTACGTCTCTCTCTTATATCTACTTTCTCTTCTCTCGCTTCTCATCGTCTCTCTCCTCGTCTACATAATTTCTCCATATCGTCTCTCTCATCTTACATAGCTCTCTCGTATCTCTTTCTAAATACATCTATCATCTCTCTCTCCTCTTCTCACATATTTTTTTATATACTTTAATTATATAAATCAATATATATATATATATATAGGTATATTTTCATATATATAATAATATATATATATATATAATATATATATATATATATATATATATATATATAATATATATAGTATATATATATATATGATATAATATATATAATATATAATCTTATATAGAAGTATATATTATATATTAATATTCATTTTTAATTGTATATATATATTATATATATATAATTATATATATATATATATTATTATAGTGAGTAATTTAATATATAATTAAATATATGTTATAATAATTATATAATATTGATTAATTTATGGGTCTTAGTGTCTATATAAGGATTCTATTCAAATACCTTGTCATTACTTTTTCTCTATAATGGAAGAACAATTGCGCATATACACAAATACTTATGTATAGTTAATTCCCAAATATTTGAACATTTCCCATTATGTTCTTTACCCTCATAGAAAGAGGTATCTAAATCCACCTTTCGCCCACATTAATAATTTCAAACACATAATAAAGGCTTTGTATACAATAGTGGTTCTCTTTGTTATTTTGCTATTTATCTATCTTTTTTGTGTTCTATTTTTTTCTATTATGTGCTTTACACTCACATATCTAGATTTTTTTCATATATTAAGTGTGGTGCTGAAGGATAATTTATGTGTATTCTTATCTCTCTTTGTGTTTTCAATGTTCACTAATACCAATGGCTTTAATTTGATTTCTAGTACTATATGTGGTGAAAGCCTCGTCCATTTTTAGAAAAGTTTTTTTTCTTTTTTTTTTTTTTCCATTTGAATATACCTTGTGTTTACCTTTCTATAAATAAATGAATAATGGGAAATTATTAGTAATTATAAATATTATTATAATCATTGCTTTTTAAAATTAACTATGTTTTATATTATTATTATTCTTTAATTTAATTGAATCTAATAAGAAGCAGTAGTAAAAATATTAGTAGTAGTAGTAGTTCAATAAATACATATAATAATAATAATTTAATATATAATAATAATAATAATAATAATTATAATAAAATATATAATAATAATAATAATAATAATCAAAAAATTTAAATAAAGTGATATAATAAATATAATAATAATTTTTAATTATATTATATATTAAATATTTATAATTTTAATTGTAATTTTTTATTAAATTATTCAATTAGAATTTTTATAAATTTAGATTACAAGTGTAAGTTAAAATTTTAATCTTGGAGAATTAATAATGGACTGGTAACCAGTTTTATATTAATTCATAATACTTAATAATAAGAATTATATAATAAATTAATAATAATAATAATATAATAATAATATTTAATTCTCTTCTTCTCAAATAATAACCACTCATGAAAAGACAAAGAGTTTATTTTGAGTCAACTTATTCATATAATATATTGCGAACAGCTTTAGTTTATAAATAGTCCTTTATAATTACAATTAACAGAATAGAGTGAGTGACGATCGCGTACACAGTTGCTGTTGAGGATAGAAGAAAATCAGAAAAAAGTGTTATAGCATTATAGCGAAGAAACAAGAGTAAACTAAATTTAAAAACTTTCATCAGTCGGTTCTATATTAATAATTTTAGAGACTTAACAGATTGCTCTCACAACCTTCATTACAAAACACAAGATAGATATGTAGAGAGAGAGAGTCGAGGCGCAGAAACAACCTGAGATTCAGTTTATAATACTGTGGGTTTTAGAAGACAGGAGATAAACAGTTTAACCAAAGCTGATTAGTAGAAATTATAGACCGAATTTTATGCTATGAAATAATTAATAGCCAAGGAGGAAATATGAATATATATGCGCAATACCTCAGTACAGATGAAAGAGAAAGAAATCGTGATCTGAATATTAAATTCAGCAAATATATCCATCAACTTATCTGATTCTACTCCCATTTGTAAGAGATGGTACCTCAACTTACGAATTATTGATAAGATGTAGTATTCTAAGAAAATCTCCCATCCAGACCGTATTATAGTTAAGTATCCTTATTTTTTTCTTATAATTGAAGTTGATATATAAATGTATCTAGTTGTGATAAAAATAAGTGATTCACATCTATGAGATTTATATAGTTATCAGTAGATAAGCACCTTGAAGAAAAAATCTATATGAATAAGTTGATCAAGCCCAACTACAAGCTTTCGTGAGTCTATATCTCTACATGTTAAAGGTTGTAATAGTTAATATGTTCGAGAGCGGCGATTATTACCTCGTGAATGGTGACAACACGAAAAGACAAAAATACAATTGGCACTCTTATATGCCAGAGGAAAAGTTTTCAAGACTAGCGAAACAGCATTCTATTGCATTCGTGAACCGAGCTGAATCCACACATAAGTGAACTATAATATATGTACTTGTTTAATTTTTATATTGAATAATTAAAATGAAGTTCATATTTATTATATAAAACTGTTGAATAACATAAAATTTATATATTTACTACTTACTATCTTGTGGTTAATAAATATTTATAAATTCATAAAACCTTATTCTTGATAAATCATTACTCGACTTTTACTTATAAAATTAATTATATCATATCCTACTAATGTAAATTATAAATAGTGAGCTAACAATTGGTTGAATTTTTTAGGAAAACTTTAACGATATTACTTTTAATATATATGATAATATTTATATATTGGTGTTATAATTTAAGAAAAAAACGTAATGTGAAAATTTAAGAAAAAGCCCAATTTTGTAGACAGTTGTAAAAATTCTTTTTTTATATAATATAAAAAATTTGATTAATAATATATATATATAATAATGTTTTTATATATATATAATATAATTATTTATATATTTAGTATTAAATTATATTTAATGAATTTACCCGTGAGCGGTGGTGATAAATGTAATATATATATATATATATATATATTCTATGAATATAATATAATATATATAATATTAGTATATATATATTTAATATTAATTAATATATATCAAACTATAAAAGCTACATTGAAATTATGATATACATAATATATATTTAATAAAATTTAATAAGTATTAAGTATTGACATATTCCTCATTAGTTAAATTATTGCATGATTAACTATCACTCTTATAATATACTAATAATAAAAGTTAACATCTGTCATCAATTATATTACTGGCCTTTCTGTTGTGACACTGATTATATATTAATATTAAATTCTACTAATATTATATATATATAATTTCATATAATAAATTAGTTAATTAACATATATTTAATTTATTATTATATATTAATATCAATAATTGTTTATAAAATATATCATATATAATATAATAGTTATACACAGTTTATGTTTTTATATAATAGCATATAACTTAAGTATGATTTAATATATATTATATATAACTTATTAATATAGAATTATAAAATATTCGATACATATAAATACTGAAATTTTCAAATATATGTTATATATAAGAATATAATAATATTAGTAGTAGGATACAACAATACTGATATCTTTATATATGTTATGAATTTTTACTTAATATAGTATATAAATATATATTATTAGTAAAGAATAGAGTATATAATATAATATAATAAATATAATAATAAGAATATATAATAAAGGTAAAATATTATATGAAGGTAACTATCAAGTAGAGTTTCAGTTTTAGTCATTAGGTAGTATTTGTAAACTGCAAGTTCATTTCTATTTAAAACTATACATAAATAGATGGGGAACATAAATATAATGTAAATCAACGATTTATTTGAACTTAAAATTCCTAAATTTTTTTGGAGTAGAAAGGTTAAAAAATTTTGGTTATTTTTCTTTATGATCAATAGAAAGAGCATTCCGCCATTAGCACCTATTTTCTATCGAGAAGAAATCAATTAAGGATAGGCACAATATTGAAATTTCAACAGAAAAACGTCTATTTTTTTTTTTTACAATAATCTCCGGTCCAGGATCACATGTACCTTCTTGCGTCTTGAAAACCAGCAAACATGAGTGTGGAAAGCAGAACTTCACATCTCTGAATAGGTAATATAATATAATATTAAAATTATATATTCAAGAAAAGACAAAAAATCCCAATAAATTGCTAAAATTATCTTACTAGACTTTTTTTATTAATCTAAATATGTATATATCAAACATCTATAGCTATATATATATAATATAATATTTTGTTCTTAATTTACTTTTTCACAAGGTATACAAAATCACATTATTTTAGAATCTCTTTACAAGATAATGCCCTTGAGTGGTATTCACTAAAATACCGTTAAAAAACTATCAAATTTTGTTATTATCAAACTTTACCTATATGAATATATTCAATATGATGATAGAATTATAAGTAAATTTTGTGCGCATTTAGGAAAATACGTACTTTTAAGAGTTTCTAAATTTGTAATGTGTTTATATGTGAAAAAGATTTTTAAAGAAAAATAGTACGAATGAAATATTTTATGGAAATAAATAGATATTCATTTTATTTTTCAATAGTAGTTTTCTAGAAAAAAAATAAACTAATGAGTTAGCTTATTTCGGTCTGATAAAAAAAACTAAGAATACTGAAATTTACATTTCAAAAATTGCTCAATTTAAAGCATTGACGAAAAGTGTTAAAAAATTTTACATTTTAATTATGCTTTTCGCCCTTATTGTTTGTCTCAAATAAAATTTCCATAAAATAATTTTTCCAAAATGATGAAAAATACCGTTAAAAACTCAATTTTAAGATTTTACCAAATAATTTCACAATGTTGAAATTTATAATTTTTTAAATGAAGATGGATAAATTGTTTTTTATGTACTGATTACATTAAATTTTTTTATTTAAACTTGTGCAATAAAGCCTGTTTTTAACAAAGTAAATTTTATAAGTGAAAAAATATTTGCTCTATTCAGAGAGGTGTATTCTAAGTAAAAATAAATTAGGTTTCTCTCAACTCTACACAATATCAATATAGCAAACAATGGTATTGTTTCCTCTCTTTATATCAAATTTTCTGAAAAAAGTTTAAAATTTTCATGTCGATAATGAAAATTTATTATTATATTATTAATCAACAAATCTATAGGAAATTTTCAGAGTAAACAGGAATGGGCAGTTACAAATTTTTATATAAAACTTATTTATTTTATTTTTTTTTTGCATAATCCACATTATTTTTATTTTTTTTTTAAACTTTTTTTTTTGACTTTGCACTTAATTTTAGGTATAAAAAAAAATTAAATGAATAAATAAATAAATAAATAAATAAAACCAGTGTAACTTTCTACTCTGAAAATTTCATAGGGATTGGACCATATTTGTTTTTGGACTTAGATGAAAAAAATTAACTATTAAAACCCAGATAACTTGTTCTGCTTTTTAGATAGTGTTTAAAAGGATAAATTAATTTTTTACTTAAAACACATCTCTCTCATGTAGCTTTTTCTCGAGATATTGGCACAAAATTGCACTTGAAAACAAACTGAGATAGAGCAAAATGCTAAAAATGAAAGTTTAAGAACTCTCATAATTAAGCATTTGACCTTTTATTTCATGTAGATCGAATGAACTAACCTAAAAAATTGAAACTTTCCTTTATTAAGCAGAAAGATTAAATGAACATTAAAAAAATACATTGAGTTAGTGAAAACCAGTTGAGACAGAAATTTTTGGGGGTAATTGAAAATGGGCCACTTAATTATAAACTTTGTTACGAAAATTTTTATGGTAAAATCTACCACCTTTTACAAAACAACATAAAACAAAAATAAAAAAAAAAAAAAAAAAAAAAAAAAAAAAAAACAAAAAAAACTAAAATTTAAAAAAAAAAAAAAAAAAACATTAAGATTTCAAAATAAGTGAAAATGAAGTAACATAGTTTAATAAAATGAGAGAAGAAGATATCAAATAATGCTCTACTCTTCTAATTACCAGAATTAATAGAAAAAATTATCTTTACATTAACCGCTTTCGCAAAATATTTATAAAATTCATTTATTTGAAAATCTCACTTGCACTGTGATGGATTATGGAAAAGACACCGTAATGATGATTCTTAAATATGTGAAAATTGATGTGGTCAGAATTGCTCCACAATTTTTGAAGATGGGGATGGGATATTCACACCCTCCCCATTTAAGATTATAATTTTTTTCACAATTTATATAGATATTAAAATTATAATAATAGAAGGCCAAAGGGATAAGGTAATCACAGTAAAACAATTATTTTGAGAAAATAAAGCAGTGTCCCTATAAACTGTAGCATTCTGAATAGCCCAAATTGTCTCACATTAAGCTATATGTTAGACATACACTGACTATCTATTTTCCAATATTCGCGAAAGAGAATATATATTTTTAATATTCGAGTGTTAATATTCGGAATGCGAATATTGCCAGTAACGTAATGGCTGGAATATTTTTTTCTGTTGTAAAAATTCAATCATAAAAAAAGTGAATGAGTAAAATACATTCAATTTCCATTGCATTTCAGGATGCAGGATGAGGACCCACTCTTACATCAATCACACCAACCTTTTTCCCCAACCTCCGCTCTTTGAAAGAGGAAATCCACTTCATTTATTTATAAAGCTATAGTTGATAGCATAATCAATAACTGAAATCAATTTTTGGAACATTATGCGTAAATAATAAATTTTAAAGAATC
Organism: Trachelipus rathkii; assembly: GCA_015478945.1. Taxonomy (NCBI): domain Eukaryota; kingdom Metazoa; phylum Arthropoda; class Malacostraca; order Isopoda; family Trachelipodidae; genus Trachelipus; species Trachelipus rathkii. The sequence continues at coordinate 13,328 of JABUQX010007245.1, read as the reverse complement.
TCGGCATTTAATCAGGAAAGTTTTTAATCATAGATCAGACAGGCATGGCACCACTAAAGAAACGTTAACCGGAAACACTTATTGGAGGACAAGGAAGGTAAGTTTGATTATTGTGAAAGATCAGAATACGTTTCCTCATATATCCTCCGCCATAAAAAGAGGATCGCATTCCGGGGGAATACGCTTCTCTTGACATATTCGTCCCCGATTTTCGATGCCTACAAGCTGATGATGATGATCATCATCACTACTTGAATAAAGTAGGTTGGTTTGAAAAGTAGGTAGTGGTTTGAAGTAACGTTTGCTCTTCTTTGTTTTTCTTGAACTATTTCAAACTTGTATTTCTGCATTTCTTCACATTTCCAACCAATGCCAACTTTAACCATCTCTGTGAGAAACTGCAGAGTGAAAATTTTTGCTTTGTATCTATAGTTCAAAAACGTAGCCATGGAATACAAGTCGTCGCTCTCTGTGAAATCGAACCATTTGTTAATTTCTCTAAACATCGTTGCTCTCATCAGCTCTATTCCTCCACTGTCGTTGTCTGAGGATACTAATACTCTCTTCAGAGTGATTGCGAGACGAGTGACGTTCGTTATTGATGATTATTTTGTTGAATATTTTGTTGATGTATTTTTGTGACTAATCTGTATCTCAAAAACTAGAGCTGGGTACAGTATATAAGTTAGTTGGTTGTTAAGCGATGTATAGTGGCAAGTGTGTGTATATCTCTATTAAGCTGGAACGCGAAGAAAAAAGTAGGATTGATCAGTAAAACGCGAATGTTGAAGAAGAAATGTGAGTTTGTGAGAGGCGAGAAGAAAGGTGTAAAACAGGAGTGAATGGCGGGGGATTGTGAGGGGGTATGTTGTTGCCCACTACCTATATATTAAGAGATACCTCTTACATGACGATGCTACCATTTTGAGGCGTCCGTACGCTGCCATGAAGCTTATTGTGATTTTCTGACTGCGACGAGTTCTCACTAATAATGGTACAGAGGGGGGGTAAGTTTCTTTTTTATGACTGTCATGTTCTTCTACTGCTTTGGCTTTGTCCGATGCTCGTCAGCGCATCCTTACTCCATCTTGGAAATAGAGTAATATATATATATTATATAATATATATAATATAATATATATAATTATATATAATATATATATATATATTATAATAATATTATAATAATATAATTATATATATATATATATATATAATATAATATATATTATATAGTAATATAAATACAGGGGGATATAAGATCAATTATATTACTTTTCATACTGCGAAACATTTGCAAATAAAAAAAAAATTATATTTTTGTATAATTTAAAAATAATGCCACAATAGTATAATAACAAAGTCTTTCATTTATCCGCAAATTTGGCATCCAATATTGACTTCTGGAATCTGTTCAGTATGGGGAAAAAAAGAAATTATTGTCTAATAATAATCAAGAAGTTTCATTCTTGGAATCAAATTTCATAACTTAGTAAGGATAAAAATTAATCTCATGAATAGTTCAAGAGCAAAGAAATTTAATAAAAAAAAAAAAAAAAAAGTAACATACGGATCCCGTAAATCCGTTCTAACTCTAGTTTTATTGCATCTTTCTTTCTCTTTAACTAACACGACTCGTATTATCTAAGTCTCCTCCACGAACTCTATTTTCGTCTGAATAGATATTTTCTTCTCTATTCTTTCTCAATCAAGCTACGCCCCGTTTACTCCTCATACCTCTCTCTCCCTCTACAACACAAAACAAAATTTTAGATTTTGAGTCTGTCGTCTTGGATGACTAGTCAAGACCAACAAAGTTATTGAGTATCTGACATTCGTTGGTGAAGAAAGTTAACTGGATGATTGTTTGAATGATACATTTCTCACAAATAATATCTCTAGTATCTCCTTTGATGTAGTGGGAATAGAGGGTCTGTTTTTTTTTCATTAGCCGCACAAAGCCAAGATCTTCTTCAGAAAATGGGAGATCATGGATTGCTATCATTTCAGCAACTTACTATCTATTCTTTGTTTTTAGAGTCATATAGTCTCTCCATTTTCTTCTGGCAAGCTCAAGAGTAGTTAAGAGTAAATTAATCGGTCATTACGTTTATGTAAAATTAAGTTAGTGTAGGCTTGGATGAAGAGGAAAAGGAAAGAAGTGGCTGAATATATATATATTAGGATATTAGAGAACAAGTAATAAGGAAAAGTATTAAAATGGCTTCCAAATAAATCAGTTGTATGTGAACAAGATGAAACGACAAATCTGAACGAAAATGAAGAAGTGTTTGTTAAAGTAGTGCAAAAAAAGGATGTGGATGTGCTAATTATAAGATGAGAATTTAAACAGTGATGTGAATGAAACGGTTATGCATGGTTAAAAAGTAAAAAAAAAAAAAAAAAAAAAAAAAAAGAGCGGGTTGAAATGTACTAAAGCCCATAAAGAGTATCAAAGAAAAGTTTTGGAATATATAAGGAGAAAAAAAAGGAAGACAAAAAGATGCAAACGCAGGAGGACAAATGGGTAAGATGAACAAGTAGGAAAGGAATAGGAAAGCTCGTTCTATATTATTCTATCTATATATTTTTAAGAAGAGTAGTAAGGCGGAATCTGCATAGAATAATGAAAGGGGATAATGCTTTCATAACTGATGAAATGAATGTGAGGAGAGTTGAAGGAACCAACTTCGAAAATCTGTCTATTATACTATCTACTTAATGATGAGGTGAAGTGAATGTGTGTGAGCTATTGGTGTAAGTAAGAAAAGATTTGCTTAGAGTAATTCGTGTTAAGAGTAATGGGTATATGAGTATATTATATTAAGTAAATTGCAGGCATAGATGAAGTTATTACTAGTGTAATGATCAAGAATGGTTATGATAGATGGTAATTGGATGGATTTGGAAGTAGTGTAACAAAGCTTTAAGCGTATATCTATATATATTTGATCAGGTATTATTACTCTGGTATATAAGGAACTTGTAGAAATAAGGGAAATTAGTTATTAAGTGGTTAGGGAAGATATTATATATTTTTGGTTCGAAAGAGTTACGGTCGACTGACTGAGGGACTGATTGGTGAAGAACTCTCTATATCTATACAATAGAGAATGTGTGGGTCAAATTTTTAACATTGAAACAAATGATGAGAAAGAAGAAAAATAATTTTAGTTTTAATTGATTGACAACAGGCGATGATAGGATTAATAGGGAAGCTCTATCCAAGGTGTAGTGAAATATGGTGTTGCTGGTAGGCTTCTGAATGGAATTCAAATATTATTATGTATGATGATGCATGTGTAAGAATAAATTGATTGGAAAGTGAATTGTTTATATTAATAGCTGAGTGAGGCAGGATGTGTTATCTCCTTTGGTTATTATGATATGGATTGTTTATGAAAGAATTAGAGTGGGGGTGGCAGGATGTGATTAGATTGAAGCGTGTTTTTGGTGTTTAGAATGGATGAGAATGGAAGTGGGCGAATGGGCCTTACTTTATTCGATGATTTGGAATCTGTAGTGGCGAATCTGATGAGAGTGAGAGAATGGAGGGGTTGCCAGGGTTGAGTAAAAGGAGGTTGAAAGTCACTGTATATAAGAGAAGGTTATTTGGTGAGTGAGGGGATTTTATATTGTGGGTGATTTTTTTTTGAGGGTTATTACTGGAGATGTTATGTAGGGAATTTAAGTTCTGCAGCTGTGAAAGTTATGTTAAAGATGTTGCAGCGAACTGGAACAAGTGTCTGAGTTTAAATATTTAGAACATATGTGAGATGAATTAATGATGAAGAGGGTGTTATATATATATTGTAATATATATATATATATATTATCTCTTGGTAATTAAAGGACTAAGTCTGGAGTGCCCTAGAGTTTTCGTGATATTTTGTACCTGTGTTAATATATAGTAGTGACACTATTGTTCTATATAAGAGGTATAGATCTTAAGGTACAAAGTTCAGATGGACAATCGTAAGGGTATGTTAGTGTGAGAAGAATTGATAAAACGAGCAATGAACCAGTTGTGTGGTGTTAAGAAATGCGTAAATGAGAGAATAAACGAGAGTAACCGAGATGGTTTAGTATATGGAAATATTATATATATATATATATCTGTTGTTAAGTGGATTATATCTATATTATTATTAGCTGGAGACCGAAGAAAAGAGTCATGTAAAGATATTGCGAAGGATGAGGAATTGTTGAGTTTGCCGATTAAACTATATATTAGAAAGGCTGCATAGATAGGAGTGAATGGCAGGGTTTTTAATAATTTATATATATATTTATATATATATATATATAATATATATATATATATATATTATATATATATATTATAATATATATATTATTATATATATAATATAAATATATATATATATTTATTATATATATATATATATATAATTATATATATATATATAAATATATAATATAAATATATATATATATATATATAATATATAAATTTAATATATATATATATAATATATATTAATATATCATATATATATATATATATATATATAATATATATATACAGGTTGGGCACTTGCGGCGCACTTGTTCGGCCCAATGCGATCCAATATCTCGTGTTGCGTTGCGATTGCGCCGCAATTATTTTGAATGAGTTGCGAATGGGCTGCGACGCAATATTTAAGCAAAATTTACAAAAATCGCAACCGCAACTTTAAAAAATATAGGAAAATAAAACATTTAATTCTATTCTTTGAAATTGTTTAAAACTCGTAACAAGTTTAGACATGTTATTACAATTATTTATTATTATATATTATTACAATTATTATTATATTATTTATTATTATTATTTTTATTATGATATTATATTAATATTATTATTATATATTATATTATTATTATTATTATTATTATATTATTATTATTGTAAAAAATTCCGTTAAGTCATTGATTATTTCCTTTATATAGTCCTGTTTCATTTGATATTAAATAAAAAACCAACCAACCAGTATTCATTCTCAGCTTTTTTAATGTTTTAGCAGATTTTTTCGATATGGAGGTGCAAAAACTTTTGTTAATTTATCATGAATGTTTTATATATTTGTATTTTGAATTTTATGTTTTTAATACACTGATGATGATAGACCTTTATCCGAAACGGTCTGATTAAGTAAATAAATAAAAAAGTGGAAAATTCTAGTTGCTGTATACGCTTTTATCTATATATATATATATATATATATAATAATATATATATATATAATATAATATATATATATATATATATATAATATATATATATATAATATATAATATATATAAATATATTATATATATATAATATATATTAATATATATTAATATAAATATTAATATAAATATATTATATATATATATATATATTATATATATAACTATATATGAATATATAATATATATATATATATTAATTATAGATAAGTATATATATATAAGAGTATATTATATATATTATATATAAAATATTATATATAATATATATATATAATATAATATAAATTATATAATATGCGTTTCTGGCCTTTGATCTGCCGATTGGGCCTTGCGTTTGCTTCTACCTACTAAATTGGTATGACTGCTTTACATCTAGTGACGCTTCGCTTCTGCCGACAAGGTGGGAGCTGTATTGTTATAAGGTAGTAGCAGGTTCATCCTTCTTCGACAAAAATTTCTCTCCTCATAACTGGTTCAATCGTGCTGCCTCTGGTCATCAGGCTAGAGACAGTGCTTATCGGGCGTGGAAAATTCTCGCTCTTCTATCACTCTTGCTATTTTCGATTCAGCTAGAAAGTACGTGAGAATAACTCTTGTGTCGATCAAAGCGCTTCATCCAAAATAAAGTGCGCTCAACCCTCCTTGATTCTCTCTACTGATAAATTCTTTCTGCCTCTTCCAAAACATCTCTATAAACAATTCTTCTGTAAATCTGTCTTTCCTCCTCTTATTCTATTTGTTGGTTCTGTTGCCAATTCTCTAACTGATAAGGAAAATCTCTTCGGCCTTCCTATTTTCCTCTACTCAACCCTAGACGATTCTGTACTCCTCCTCCTCCTCCTTCTTTCTCTTTTTTCCCTTTATTCAGGTTCTATGCTCAGCCTTTGAATTGACATTTAGATCGGGTGCATGGCTCCTGAAATCTATGAAGCGTTAAGGAACGGGCCCGGATGGCAATCCTCCCTGAGTTTTGATGGAGTATCTTTCGTGCTGACCCCGCCCCTCGTTCACTATATTTCTCTTATGTCTCAATACTTAATACTTCCCTCCAACAGTGTTGGAGCACGCACAGTCCAACCTGTTCCGAAAAAAAAGGAAGCCCTCTGATCCTTCTAACTATCGCCCTATAGCCTCACTTGTATTCTATCTAAGATCTTTTGAAATCCCTCTCAACTCCCTTTCTTAGATCATCTGAGCTCATTCACTTCTTTCGATAGCCAGTACGGCCTTTCGAATGCTCAGGTTCTACTGAATATACTTTTCTATTCTTAACTGATTATGGTTTTCCGCCCTTAGAATTACGGAGACTTGCTGGTGGCGCTTGACATATCCAAGGCATTTGACCGGTATGACACGCGTTCGCTGCTCTTCCAAGCTCCCCTCCTTTGGGTTTCCTCCTTCTCTTTGCTACTTAGTCAGTTTTCTTTAATATTCACTCAATATCGGCTGTCTTTTCTGTCAAAAGTGGTGTTTCCTCAGGTTCTGTCTTATTCCTACTTTTTCCTACTTTCATTAATGAATTTCTACCTGCACATCTAACTCTATCCACTCGTATTGCCTATGACTCGACCCTTCATTCTTCAACTTCATTTTCATTCTTCTTCCTCTTTTACTTCTAGAATTGATTCTCGTCTTAATCTTTCCGATTTCATTATCTCGATGATGTGGATAGAATTTCCTGGTGGGGTCGTCATACAACCTTGTGAAATTCAGTTATTTAAAAAAATAAAACTCCTACAATCTCCCTCTCTATAAACTACCGTTCTAACTTTTCCTATCTCTTACGACGGTTCTCTTCGTCTCTCCTGTTGACAATAATAAACATCCTTGGCCTTTTAACATAAACAAAAAAAATGTCTTGTAAACCTCACATCACTTTAACAAAAAAATGTCGTGGAAGCCTCACATCACAACGGTGCTATGGGCGGCCTCAAAGAAACGGGAGTTCGATTTAGGCTGCGAGACTCTTTTTTCTTCTCGGTTGCTCCAGCTATACAAGGCCTCATCCACCTTGTATGGAGTACTAATCTCATATCAGGGGGGGCTCTTTTCACCCAGCTTTTGGATAAGGTTGAGGCAAAGGCCAAAAGGCTTATAAACTGTTCGCACTTTCCAGTTCACTTGACCCTTATCTTTGGCGCAGTGTTGGTGCTTTATCTCTTTTTATAGGTACCGCAGCCGCCAAGTGCTCGAGGAGCTTATCACTCGCGTACCACACCTTTAGGACGCCCTCGTAGCAAAAGGGGTTCTTTTTCGGCGCATGAGTTTTGTGTTGATATTGTAACTCCAGGCTTTTTCCGCTGCGGTGCTTTCCTTCATTCCTGCGCACCTCTGTTCTTGAGGCAATTCTCTTCCATCTTCTGGTTTCCTGCTGAATTTAATCCTCTCACTTTAAAGCCTGTCTGTGCTCAGCTGCGTAGTTTGCTTAGTTGATGAATATCTGAGGTGTGCAACACCCCCTCCTTGAATAGGCTCTGACTGTGAGTGGAAGTGACAACTGTAAATATATAATATATATATAGTGATTGATATATTATATATATATATAGGATATTTATAATAAATATATATATTATATATATATAATATATATATATATATATATATATATATATATATATATATATATATATATATAATAATATATATATATATATAATATATATTTTTAATTCAAACTTCAAAAAATAAAAACATCCGCATCCGCATCCTCATCTACTTTAAGATCCACATCCGGCATCCTCACCTCTTTAAAACGTCATCCGCATCCGCAAACAGTCAAATTTTGACATTCGGTCCATATATAATATTATATAATAGTATATATATAATATATACATAGTAAATATGTTATATATATGATGTAAATTATAGGGATATAGTGATATAGTATATGGTATTTAATATTATATATATAATATATATATATATATATATATAATATATAATAATATATATATATTATATTGGCTGCGGAATTATTTAATTTCTCTGTTTAGTATATAAGTACAATAGGTTGCGTGCAATTGCGGTTTGCGACCCGCAATTCCGGTCTACCGCATGCTTTGCGGTGCGATCGCATTATTTCTTACGGATTGCGATTGCGCCGCAATTATTTTGTTGCGGCCCAACACTGTACTAATAATATTTAATATATATAATTATTATATTATATTATATAATATATATATATAATATATACATATATATATTATATATATTATATTATATAATATATATATATAATATATTATAATATATATATATATATATATATAAATATATATATATATATATTAATATATATTAGTTGATGCACCGATTATCCATGCGTATCGTATCGGTGGTATCCGGTCGATTTTTGATGTATCTTAGATCGGTAATTTTGGTTGGTAGAGTTATCGGTATCGCAAAATTTTGCCGCATACTCACCACTTATTTTGCGTCTTTAAATTGATTCGAATATATTTTTATATATTATATTATATTATATAATATATAATATAATATATATATATATTATTTAATTAAATAATTTATTTATAATATATTTAATTAATTTAATTTTAATATTATTAAATAATATATATTAATTTATTTAATTATTTTATTATATTTATTAATATAATATATATATTATATATATATATATTATATATATATATATAATATATTATATAAATATAAATAATATAATATATATATATATATATATATCACGTATAGAGTTGGGAAAGGAAAAAACAAGCTCGTTTTTTCCGAAAAAACGTGTGTTTTTTATTGAAAAACATTGACCTGAAAAAAAACAAGTTAAAAATATTGTTTAAAATTTTATCATAAGTTGTGGAATTTACATGTTGAACAATTATATTGAAATTTTAGCAATATGCATCTAATTTGCGACATTTATATGCGTTCCAATTTCTACAAAGTGAAGCCCCTGTTTGTTTCAAAAAATTTTTATTGGGTTTTCCATATATATTTATATTCTGATTGGAAGAACCATATTATGTGGCTTCATTAATGTTTTCTTATTCTGTTTCAGCTATCAGTAACATTTTTATCAAATTATTTAATCAGAATTTAGAAAATGTCATGTGCAAAAAGTCGTGTGACTGTACTTTTTAAGGAATAAAAAAGCGTTGCAAAAGGCCTCCCGCATAAAATATAACTTTTGTTGGTAGACATTGCAAAAACTAGTATTTTTTGCTCAATTTAGAACTAGAACTAGGAAAATTCTGAAAATTGCAAATGAGCAAGATGATTATGCATAAGCAGCAAGCTAAGAGTCCTGTTAATGCCCCTACCTCCTTCACCACTTTACATTCTCACCACCCGATTACTTCAATTACGACGAAGAAAATGAGATATCAGACTATTAGTATATCAAATAAATGTGGTGATCACGCTGATTGAGCCCAGTGATAATTGAGCTTGACATGTAGTCACAGCGCCACTAGTAGTCAGTATTAGTAGTGACTGGGTCTGGATGGGGACTAGTTCAATTTAGTGAATCAAAAGTGCTAGTGGAAACCCAAATATTTATTTTAGTCATTCACTCATCCTCCTTCATTACAATCTTGGTATAATTTAATTTCAATATTTTTATTATTCATTTGCATCCCTTAAGTCACTTTGAGTTTTGTCATTCAGACTCATTCTATTAAATATAATATACATTAATATTTAAAAGTAAATGATAAATATGATTATATGTACAAACGTAAAATACATAGTTAAATAGTAAGTAAAGCCTACAAACAGCTGTCTGCAGGCTAAACCTACTGTAAATTGTAACAAAAAACAATTTGATAAAATATAATGATGAAAGGTAGTTCGCTATTTTTATAAATCATAATGGAATTTCTGTTTAATTTCAAGTATCCTCATATTGAAAAATGAAAATACTCAAATGAAATATCATCTTTAACGCTTTTATTATTTTAAAATATAAATTTAAAGTTGAATAAATTAGAAAAAAAACTGAAAAAAAACGAAAAAAAACATTGATAAAAGAAGTGACGATATGAAAAAGACAGTTTTTTTCCCAACCCTAATCACGTACCATGTCCCGCATTGCTGAAGTGTGGTGTTGGTAGTTGAAAGGTTTTGAGCTTATCAACACCCTTCACGGAAAGCTAATTTGATAGGAGGTTCACACCATTGCTACAGACGAAAGAATAAAAATTCCTTCAATGACTCGACGAATTCGAGAAGGGTAGATTTAACCTTTCTAGAAATTAAAATTTTCAAATTCTTCTTCTTCTTAATTTTGCAGTAATATATATAATATATATTATATATATATATATAGATATATATATTATATATATATATATATATATAAATATTATATAATATATATAGATAATAATATATTATAATATATATATAATTATTAATAATATATATATAATATATATAAAATATATAAATATATATATATATTATATTATATATATATCCGCAATTTGTCTAATAATTTCCTCCTATCTATCTTACCTACTGTATGTTTATATAGGCGTTTTCGTTTTTATTTGTGCTCGAAATTTAAGAAATGCTCGAGTTTGGTTCGTTTTTGTTAAACCGCAAAATCGTAAAAATATGCTTAAACCAAACGTAAGGAATTTTCCTTAATCTATGAAGGTGCATTTCCTAGTGATTGCGAATTAGCACTTCTGTACGAGAAAGCTGCAAACCAAAAAAATGACGGGCTGTAGGCCCGTTTGAATTTAAGAATATTTTCATTCAATAAAATGAGCTTTAAATCTCAATTTCTTCCAAATCGATAAACTCCAATACAAATAGTTGATCAATTTTTGTAATAATATAACCATTTGCATTAGTTTTTATTCGTTTTTTCCGAATCGACGGGTCCATCACAACAAGCTGATTTCAATTTGTGACAAAAAAAATAAAACCTCGCAAGAAATTGTGTTTCTTTTTGCCACTAAATTCAGGCAATATAGTACAAGGCAATCAGGATGTGCCAAGAGAGTCTTATGCGATTATTAAGTGTAGTTTTAAGTGTTTTATATAAAAAATATTCCAAATTTTTTAAGTTCTGTCACCTTGTTAGAAGATATTTTGATAGTAATGTTGAGAATTTTTTGAAGAGATTATTACGTGCCTATGACATAGTGATCTCTGACAGCTAAATTCTCTGGTTGTGAGAGTTGGAGAGATTAGTTCGAAAGGAAATGCCCATGCGTTTGAAGGCTCGCATTTTTTAGGTGTAGGAAAGTTTGACCTACATAGTCATTACAGTGGCACATTATATTTTGTAAACGGATGTGTACCTCAAGTTCATGGGTATCTTTCTTAATCTTTAAAGAAACTGCCCAATTGAGTTGTTGATTAATATAAAATATAAAAAACTTAAATTCATTGTGGAAAGTTTTGTTTAAGATATTTCAAATCTGAATAGTGAAATCCTTGGAAATGGGAGGGTCCAATGGCAGGAAGCGAGCATAAAAACAGGAAGTTTAGGAACATCAATATGCAGGTGGTTTGGGCGATAAATGTTATCGAGAAACGTGTAAACAAGTTTTAGCCAAAAAGTTAGATGGATAAAGTGCCTAAACCTATGAAAATTTTTCAGATGAATAGGTGATTTCTTCATGGAAAAACTTCCAATCAAACAAAATGACAAAAGGCTTGTGTATGCGGACCTTAGACCTGCAATTTTATTATTAAAGGAGATAAGAAATGCAGAATATTAGATTCAAGTAATAGTATTATGTTGGCATTGCGATAAAATAGAGAGTAGCAAAGTCCACTAATACTTTACATGGGACTAATTTCTTTAGTTCTAATCCTTTTAATACATAAATTGTAATAATACGAAGCGTTTGGATTAGAATGATTTATTTAGTTTTTCTTGTTTTATTCATAAACTTTTTCGTTTTTGTCATTTGTGCTACGCTCGATAAGAAAAATGCTCACACAGTTTTTTAGTAGTTTCCTGTTTCAGGGTTCACCCTTTCTGGAAAGTCAGCATTGAAAAAAATCAGTCAGGGAAGGTTAAGGTCTGAAAGTCAAGAAAATAAAAAAAAGTCCGGGAAATTTTTAAAATTTTCAAAACATATGAAAATGATCCATGGACAAGTTATCATCATTTTTGATATATTTTCCTTACTGCATAAATTTTGTTTAATAGAGATGTATTATTAAGTGAATGAAAGGAGGGCTGTAGGAACAACATCCATAAATTACTTCATCCGGTTCTTTCTTATTTTATGTTCCTATGTACCAATCTATTCTTCCATATTCTGTCCGTAGAGGTGGTTCCAAGTTCATCCTCTCGATTGAAGGTGATTGGTATATGGACGTGTTTTAGACTTATGACTTATGACTATCTGTTTATATCTTTTTCTTTTAGAGATTTATACTATTTGAGGGTTTTTTTTTTTTCTTTTTTTTTTATTTTTTTTTACGAAGGGTATTGGAAATTTGGCAGTTGACAGCCGAAAATCACTCAACACCAAACCTTACAAAATGTTTCTGTTCAAACCAAAATGTATTTCTAAAATGCTAATTTCCCATTTTTTTATAATGTTTTACTTTTTGGTTAATCATTTTTGCGAAAATAGTTTTTTTTCCAAAAAACGGGTGGGGGGAACTGAACCTTGGTTCATTTCCGTTCACAGATTTACAATGTCTGACTAAAATATTATGAAAATTTATTAAGTCCTGTAAAATGCCTGCTACAACAAACAGACTAAGCTTTGATTATTAGATTTACATGACATAAGACAATTTGCGTGATTGTAAAAGTATTAATCTGGATTTTCAAACAAAATAAAAAACTTCTCAAAGAAGTCACTTCGAATGAAAGTAATATCTTAAAATTCAATACTGAATCCAGACTGTGCTAATACAAAATGACAGAAAAAAATTTTAGAAGATTATCTCTCAAGTAACAAGCCTGTCCAAGGGCTCTCATCATTGGATCCTAGTATAATATTTCCTTCAGCCAGAACAAGGGAAACAAAGATTTGCTTTATTGCTAAAGGCATTGCAAAGATTTGATGAATCACAGATTCTGTTGCTGCGAAAGCAAAAGCACATTACACTCTACTTTGCAGTGA
>JABUQX010007244.1:12500-27279 GCA_015478945.1 Trachelipus rathkii | reverse complement strand
CCAGATTTATTCTTATACAAATATCTTTTTAATGCATATTTTACAATAATATCGTTTTATTTCTTTTTAAGGGGCTGTACCTTTATATATACTTTATTTTTTTCTATTTTCAGAACACTATGAGTACTTCACGAAGATCCTGTTTGAATAACCCCAATGTATTCTGCCTACATCTGTGGGTGAATATTGCCAGGCAGAAACCCAAAGAAGAAATATTTACTAACTTTGTAGAAGCCAAGACATATCTGGCATACTTTGGAATGAAACTTGGAGACCAAGATAAAGTCTTGGGCTCCCCATATGGTCGGTAAAACGTGTGTTGAAAATCTTACGTCTATCAGTGGAAAAATGACAAAGAAAAGGTTTAAAATTTGTTGTGGCCTATGGTATGGCGGGAGCCAAAGAATCACCACAGTGACTGCTTATTTTTGGTTGGTTAATATGAAACGTATCAATTCGTTACAAGGAAACGATAAATTTGAGTATCCGGATATTGGAATCAGCAAGGCGACCTGTACCCCACACTCCGACGATGTCCCCATCCCAGTGTTTACTACACTCCCAGACCTAGCATTGTCTGTATGAAAGAAGATATCCAGGATTGGTGTGCACACGTCAGATTAGTGGTAGTGAATATAAGAAAGTACTTCTACACAACAACGTTCTCCCAGGAAGAGATTAATGATATTAGTACGAGATTAAGTCTTCCCAAGCAAGATAATCTGAGCTTTTAAGCATCTGGACTACAGCTGAAAAGAAACTTGTTTTCAATGCCAAATGTAAATAACTTTTTTTTCGAGAACAGAGAGGTAGTACTTCTTCCACATTTCATTGAAGACAAGAAGACCTAGTATACTGTAGAACATCCCTGGACTCCTACTCCAAATGGGGGTTACCTAAATACCGACCAGAAGATTGGCCATTGTTTATGGATAGTTCAACGAGAAGCTTTGAAGCTGTGTTTTATTGACGATGGCAATAGTTATGCATCGATTCCAATAGGTCACGCAACAAAACTGAAAGAGAAAATATGAAAATATAAGAATGAATCTTGCAGAAGCTTAAATAATGAACACCAGTTGGTTCTATCATGCGTTGATTTGAAGATGCGCAAATCTTACTTGCGGCAGCAAAGCGGAATATACTAAGTACCCTTGTTTCATAGCTTGTAGCGGTAGTAGGCTAAAGAAGACCACTGGGAAAAAGTTGTTTGGCCTGCTAGGGAATAAAGTATACCTAATACTAGCAAATCAAAAAATTTTTATCATTAACGAACCACTGGTTGACAGCGGAACATTTTATTTTCACCACCACTCCCACATCAAACCAGGACTGATGAAGCAATTTGTTTGGGCCCTAGACAAAGATCGTGAATGTTTCAAATATATTTGCAGATTTTTCCCGGGTTTAGTATAGAAACTCAAACCTGGAATCTTTAGTGGCCCTCAAATTCGCCAAAATCATCAAGGATGATGGCAATTTCATAAATTCCATGATTGATATTGAAAGCATCTGCCTGGAAAAGTTTTGTCTTGGTTGTCAGAACTTTTTGGGCAACCATAAATCTGCCCATTAATGTAGAACTCATACAGAAAATGCTTTCAGACTTCTAAAATTTGAATGCTAATATGAGCATAAAAGTTCACTTTCTACATAGTCACTTAGATCGGTTTAAGGATAATCTAGGATGTTATAGTGAGGAACAAGGGGAGAGGTTCCATCAAGATATCAAGGTGATGGAAGAAAGATACCAAGGAAGTTGGGATACACACATGATGGCAGACTATTGTTGGAGCCTTCAACGTTATTGTCCACATTCTGCACACAGAAGACAATCATATAGACAGCAATTTGTAATGCATTAATTGTGATTTCATTGTACTGAATTGAATGTTTTGACCTATTAGCATTTTATGTACTTACTCATTAACAATTTAATATTTTTTAATATGTGTTTTTTTGTGAATTACGTTACAACCTAACATAAGTTGTTGTTATTAATGTATTTTTATGACCACCCTGTATCTCAAAAACTAGAGCCAATCTAGGAAAACGGAGGTCATATTCGGAATCAGGGCAACAAGTTACCTATAAAATCACCTTCAAATGTTTTGCCGCAAAATCTTTGTTGGCCAGTGTTATCAATACTTAATTATTATTAATTATTAATAATTAATACCTTAATTAACCTGCCTTATATCACTTTACCTTCACTTAACTAAAATTAACTTACATTATCTTATCATACCCTCACTTAATTCAACTTTACAAATTAAATTAACTTATCTTACATTAACTTAAATTAGTCTACCTTACCTTACTCTACCTTACCTTGGTTTACATTACCTTTTTATCTTACTTTGTCTTGCCTTCTCTTACCTTACCTTAGCTTTACTTAACTTATATTAAAATTTCTTACCTTGCCTTTCATTATCTTACCTTACTATACTTTACCTTGATTTACCTAACTTTATCTCCTCATCTTACCTCATTTTACATTATCATACCCTTACTTTGCAATACATTATCTTACCTTAAATTACCTTTCCTTAACAACATTTTTAAAACTTTAATAACATAACAATTTTTATTTGCTTAATATATTAAAAGTTTTAATACTGAAGTAAATAGTAAACTTAAATAGATTGCCGCGATGGTTGAAGAAATTAAACCTTTACTAAACTGGCAAAAAAGTACGCAAGAGCAAATCAAAGTTTACCTTATACTATACTATACTATACTATGCTATACTATACTATACTATACTATGCTATACTATACTATACTATACTATATTATACTATACTATATTAGTAAAAGGTAAATTTTGGGTAAATGTTTTAATTATTATTAAAATTCTTTTGTGTTTTTGAAGATCACTTAAAATTAAAACAAATGATGCACTCTAATATTAAAAGTTTCAAATATTGCGAAACAAAGGTTTTTATATTATTATTATTATTATTATTATTATTATTATTATTATTATTATTATTATTATTATTATTATTATTATTATTATTATTATTATTATTATTATTATTATTATGTAGTAGTAGTAGTAGTAGTAGTAGTAGTAGTAGTAGTAGTAGTAGTAGTAGTAGTAGTAGTAGTAGTAGTAGTAGACACTCCAAATATCTTCCATCACACACAATAAACACTCCTGTTTACTAACTAACTTCCTCTTTTTTTAACAATATTTTAAAAATAGCAACAATTCATATGACATCCGAGAAGCTTCAAGAGGAGGCTCCCAAAAATAATTCATCGTTCACTCCACCCACATAGTTGTTTGGAAGCTGGATTGGTGGCCTCTGGTGATGAGGCTGGCGGTGTCACAGATATTTCAACTTTGTTAAACATCACCCCTTATCCTCTAGAGTCTAGATCAGGAATCGCCAAACTTTTTATCCCGTCGACCCCGTCATAGGAAATCAAAACCTTACCTTAAATCCAGTTACCGTCTCTATCCTTAAATTTCATCCAAAGCTGGTTGTTGCTTTAAGTGCTCAATGACTTTGTTTGTATTTGTATTATTAATTTGAAGTGTTCTGAATTTTTTCATCATGGTTTAGGTTCTCATTTTAATCTACAACAAAATTTATATTTTATGCTTATTTATCTCGAAACTCTACTGAGTATCGTAAATTCTTCTACTATCTATCTAAGAAACTCTAAACAGTTTCTGCTTTTTCTCATTCTCTAAAATCATATTTTTGAGTGGATTCAATGTTCACTATTTCCAATGGATTTTTTTCAGGTTCTCAAGGTAGAACTGGTAAACTCGCTTTCGCATCACTATCCACAACAACCTTGAGCAGGTTGTATAGTTTCTCGCTTGCTTCCTTGAACGTCTTGAAGATGACTCAGCATGCTAGATTTTCTATAAACTTTCAAACCTCCCATTAATATTGTCAAATTCTTTCCACTTCTGAGTTTTATCGTAACCTTCCTATTTCTGTATCCTACTCTGTTTCTTCAAATCTTTGAAAGGGAAATACCCCCCCCCCCTCATCTTCATCAAGGAAACGTTTTTAGCATTTCGGTGCTGCTGCCTGGTTAAATCTACCCTTAACATGAAACTTTGTATCTATGCTTAACGGGAAATTTACATTCGTTAGTATCAAGACGGTTTGGAAACATTTTAAGTCTTCTAATTTTATCTCAGATTTCCTGAATTACATCCGTATAGAACGTTTAACCTTTGATTTTCTTTCCTTCTGTCATATTCCTCGTCCTTTGCTCTTTGTTTCTTCAGTGAATCTTTACTGCGGGTCTGTACATATAAAAATTTTAGATTGGGCCTGACAGAAAATTTAATTTCTAACCCTAAATTTTATGATGGCATTCCAGTTCTCTGATTTTTTCTAGCGAATCTAAAGAATTTTTTTGCGTATGACCATCGCTTATCCTTTAGATTAACCAAATGGTGATATTTTTAACGGCAAAGGATGTTTTTCCTTTATTGAGGAGAGAGACATCTCTAGAGGGAGTTTCTCTCTAGGGATCGAACCGGGGACCTTCGACACGCTAGTCCACCACGCAATCGTATACTTTATTTCCAGTGTAAAGATCTGTTCATACAATTATTACTTTTAGTTAAAGAAACTGAATATCTGCACTTCATCACTCATTCACTCTTATGCCAATGACTCCTTACTACTACTAATCATTACTACAGTTCGGTATTCGGCAAACTTTTCAAACAATGTTTTAAAAGCGAATCATTTTTTGATGGGCTATATTACTGAAAAGTAATGGAAAACATTTTGGTGTATATCAATTCAAGTCGAATAAGGAACATTTGTCCAAAATTACCCATCCAAATATGTGGTGTTTGACTATTCGTCTTAAAAAGTTCGTTGAAAAGTTCGGCGAATAAAGCATATGTATAACCGCCAAGTAATAGTAGTTAGTAATAGTAGTAGTAGTAATAGTAGTAATAGTAGTAGTAGTAGTAGTAGTAGTAGTAGTAGTAGTAGTAGTAGTAGTAGTAGTAGTAGTAACATTTTGAAAAAGAATTCCACCAAACTGCAAGTAGGATGCTAATATGGAGGGAGGCCTTAAGGCAGGTGAATTTTTTCCAGTTCTGGCAGAGATTTAGCCTTTTTCGAGGATTCAAAAACTCATTTCTTTAATCGTTCCACTTCACTAAACCTTAAACACTACAGTAATTTATCATTATTAAAAACATTTAACTAAAATTTTTGTTTGTCACTAATTCCTTAGTGTTTGTTTTTTTTCGTGATCTTTATCTGTGACACTCATAAAGCATGGTTTCTAAGAAGCTTCTTGTTGGAGAAACACTCAGAACTTATTCACAGTACCCCAGGCGCTTGCCCTGCTTGAGTATGTCATTAACCATTTTAGTAAGCATGCATTACACATCTTGAATGTTTTTACTAATGCAGTTCTAATTGAGAAAGTAGATTTGCAGGGTTGCGACTCCTCTCTCTTACTGATTTATCAAGTCTCTTTCTTGACAAATGGATGCCTCAATTTTCTCATACAATTGTTGCTTCAACAAACACAGTTCTTCTGAAGTTTCTAGTCGCATACCTTCACAAATGAGGAGAATTCATGTGAATAGTCTTCATTCTATGTTCAGCTGCATACCAGGTTGGTCGAACATCTCTGTCCAAAAAGTCCTCGGACACCCCCATTAGGGAGTGTTAGAGACATCTTATCCCTCTCAAATTTGGTATACCCCATTCCTACGTCGTAGTACGACAGGTAAAATGATCGATAGATCAAATGGTCGACATTTATTAAAAAAATCTAACAAATCCAGCAAAACTTAACATAACCTAACTTAACCTAACTTAACCTAACTTAACTCAACATATCCTGATGCCTGCGGCGGGTTGTAAGGGTATTTTTTTAGATATCATGCCGACCATTTGACATGTCGACTGTCAACCATTTGGGTAAGTCCCCGGTGGTTCAACTCTCAGAAACCATGTCTGAGTACCACGATTATTCTAACAAGTTCAGTTCTGGTAAAATTTAAAACACTCATCCTTCTGTTATATTTATCTTTTATTTTCACTTTACTCTATCAATCGCCATTTATATTCACATGTGGCTTTTGAAGTAAATCTGAAAATTACTTTCTCCAACCTTAGTAAATTTTCTATAAGTTTCTCGCCTCTTCTCATCAGAAGTGTCATAAGGGAAAAGAGTAGTAGTAGTAGTAGTAGTAGTAGTAGTAGTAGTAAGTAGTAGTAGTGGAAGTAGTAGCTAGTGGTAAAATATATTCTTAACATTCAACGCATAATAATGAGTTGACCAGTGAGTTAGTCACATTAGAGTGCCAACTGAAGTTGTCTGGATGGCCTACATAAGAATTCTTCAGATTGGAGATGCCCACTTAATTTCGCAGAAGACTTTTCTAGGCAATAACTTTGCAATCCAACTAATATCCCTAACTCACTGGGTATCTTCACACACATTCCTTAGAGGATTAAATAAGAGTATTCAGTAGAGTAGATTGTTCGTCATAGTTATACTATTATCTATTATATGCTCGAGCAATAGTGCACACATAACGTCGAAAGTTGAAGCTATAAAAGATCTTTTGCATCTGAGAGTTTTGGTCACTAGTAACAAGGACACCACGAATAATAATAATATATATTACTTTACCATTTTTATATCTATTAATTTCTTAATTAATATTACAAAGTACAATAATGGTCTATATATGAAATATAGATCCTATTCACCCACCATTTACAAAGAATCTATCGGAGTACGAAATTATATAGATTAAAAGTAATATAATTGAATATCTGTTAATATTTATTTATAATTACAAGTTTTCTTGTAATCTATAATACGAGTACTTGAATTGGCCACATCAAACACAGATAGTGATATTTCTTCCGGGGGACAGATAAGACGACAAACACTTATAAATCACACATTAACAAAAAATAATGAAAACAATTTATAAAAATCTATAAATTTGACACTTGTCAAATTAAGCACCATATATACACACTCTCCTCATTAGACCACATAACAATATAAAACCTCACTCTAATACAAACTGGAGAGAGCACACACACATACCACAAACACAAGATTATCCAACTATACACTTACACCACTGCACACACTCCGGAAAATTTTGGATCTGAGAGCCACATATTCCAACTTTGATATGGTCCTACCCAGCAATTGATAGCTCTATCAAACTTAATGAATGGTTTCAATCATGATAACCAATGTCTTTATGAAAATGGCGTCATCTTTGATACCAATTCTGTATATTGAGAATTACTCATGACTTTGGAGGATACAATTTCTTCTATACACACCTTTCTATTAAGACACTTTTCTCTTATCTTCCTCACCATACACATAATGAACCACTAATATCTTTGTATGATCTTCTCCTCCCCCTAAGGCCCACAAGCTAACCACCAGGTGCTCGAGCAACCCCCTCACCCACGCAAAGGATGGATAGCCCCGTCACCTCCATGCCAGAGCTGTTTCGTTCCCGCCAGTCGTTCCGCCCGTCAAGTAGCTCGCCAATATTCTCCGAGGCGTAACCTCGTCCGCGCCCGCCGTGCGCCTCCGCAGCGCAGCCATATCCCCAGCGTTACGCCTTCACTCCTTCCGCGCGCGACCTGCACAAGGCGACATAACAAGAGTACCAGGCAAACAGGAATGAAAATATTATGATAATCACGATTTTTTTTTCAGACGTAGCATTATACAATAAAGATAGTATTCGAATCAGACTATCAAAAACTATCTACACATAGAGTGGCACATCGAATTCAGACTTTAATATACAAAATCGACGAATGCACTAGATAGCAATGAATATTATATACTATTAATAGTACACGTTAGTGAGTTAATATAGTTAACTTCTCCTATCATACATTAAGATTAATTATATATTACTACTTCTTGGTATTATAAGAATTATATGAAATTAAGTAAATATTGAGTTAATAATTCAATAATCCCCAGAAACCAATACCTACTGCGCTGTAGGATAGTAAATGAACTCCACCTCACTCTCATACTCCCACAATATTCATATGGTAATATAATACTATATAGTGGTTTTGATAATAATAATATAATGATAAATAGTAATAATATATAATTAATAATTTTAAATAATATTATTATATATATTCCTAATGGAAGGCATATCCATAAGTTGTTAATGATTTATAATCCATATTTATATTTTATAATACATTTTATTCGGCTGAACTACTTAAAATACTAGGAAATACTTCATATTACATAGACTATCTTTTTATTAAATATTATCTTATATATTAACTTTTTATATATATATATTTTATTATTTTATTTTTATTTATAAAAAATCTTATTTATAAAAATTAGTATGTAAAGAATGAAAAAAAACTCACAAAGGTTAGTGATCCTGAATATAATAAATAATTTTATAAATTTTAACACTCTACCAAAGTATACGTAAAATTTTATTAAAAACATTACTTTAAAGCATACCTTAAAGGGCAGTAATATCAGTAATAATTTAAAAATAGAAGGATTTTACATTATACACCTATAAGGGAGTAGTAATGACTTTTGTTATTTAATACCTGCTTTACTGCTTTATATACATCATATGTTTTTATACTGTTATATAGCTATTAATCAATGTCAGACTGTTAAAATACCACACTAATTTATATTAAAAATTCATACTCATTAAAGAAGTAAATCAGTTAAATCAATAGAGTGTGACCATTAAGCAACAGGGACTTATAATTAATGCTTCTTGTTTTACTGAATTTTACTTGCTTTAAATTCATGTTTATAACTAGCTTTAAACATCATATGATATTTAGTATAAACTAGTGTTCTAATACTTCAATCATATTTTTATATCATTAATGCATTATATACATAGATTACAGGCAGTAAATCAATTAAACTCAGCTTAAATTTTAGTATATATCGATTAAAGAGATTACATTGAAAGACACTAAGAGAGGAATTATGTATGAATCTTTGGTTATTTACTATGTTAAAGGATAACTATAGAGATTAATAAATAATAACGGCAATGTCCTTTACCTAACTTATAAAAATTCTTATAATGTTTACTCTGCTTGTAAGGTACTCGAATATATTTATAGAGATAAAACATTACAATACCTTTAAGGGCAGGTAAGATCAGTATAAAAATCACGCGTGTAATTTAGAGTCGGGGTGTGACCTATACACCAAAGGGGATTTAGTATGCTTTTGTTTTGAACGAGGAGCCTTCAACTGCTTTTAACTCATGTTTAAAATCTTGCTTATTCAACTTCAGTTAATTAAATACCCTTTTTGTTTAACCGGAGTACCATAATGTTATTTTTATCCTTTGCTTTAACCACCATTTTGTTAACTGAGCCGTTCTAATCACATTTCATAAAAGATCATCCTTAACATAAAATGTTTTATTCCTAATTACAATTTAGTCTTTTTAACAGATACAAAGAATAATTTTTTATTTATTTTTTATTAATATTTTAATTATTATTTCTCTTTTTATTTATTTTTTTTAATATTAATTCCAAATAAAAAAATTTATCATACCAAAATGTCAAATTGAAGCAATTTACAAATTGTTTCTTTTTTTATTTAGGAAACAACTACAGACAACAAGATCGAGCAAGATCAGCTTCAAGAATCGGTAGAGGAGCGTCCGAGTAATGTCAGCCTCACACTCAACACAACATCACGACACCACTCATTGCGCCTCACGGTTTCGATACCACCATATAAACCACACGGATGATAAGAAGTGTTAGCAATATAAACCATTTCTTTTTTTTTTTCTGTCATTCTTACAAATATTGAAATTATCATTTTATTTGCTGATATATATATATAATATATTCTAGACATACATATAAAAATATATAATTATATTTATACTATTTATTAGAATTTAAAGATACTAATATATACAGCTTGAAAATTAATAATTTATAATTTCAGAAAAAAATTTATATTAATATATTGTTCTTACTGCCTATCCTCATAACATACGGGGTAAGAAGGTATATTTACCTTCAATGCTAATATGGTTTTTAATCTATATATTTAACATCCCAGCCCACCCTACCAGACACCAATCGAAGATATATAGTAATAAACTAGCAACGATCATATATAGATTACATACTCTTTTACATCTCTGCATGTCTGGAGAAGAAATATTTTTGTAGGATAATTTAATTTCTGATTTCATTTTTATTGTTTTTAAATATAGTTCAGTAACTTTAGAATTGAATCTCAGTATCTGTCTTATAATGAAATATACTTTCAAAGTTTCATAGAATCTTTTACTACATGTTTCAATTATCATTGTTTACATTTGATTCGAAGGTGAACTGTTAAAATACTTTTCTGTTTAAAACTATCAAGTTTTAAAATAATTTTTACTAAAATTCAATTATGAAATTACTCATTCAAAAAACACCATAATATTTACGTACCTTAAGGCATAAATCAGTAAATCAGTCAAAGAAACCGTACCCTAGCACCCTTCTACACCAAGCTATGGCCACGTAATTTGTTCTATTGACTTTACTGCTTTTACATCATTCATCAGCACCATGATATAAAGTAAAATAAAAATAATTCAAAATTAAGTTTTTTTTAATAAACAAAAAAATAATGTGTTTATTAAAAAAACGTAAATTATTATTATATTAAAAATAATCTAATTATTCATTATACATTTAACTTATTCGCTCGATGTTAACTAAATATAAATATATATATATTTCAAGTTTTTTAAAACAATTTCTCAGGGTTATATTATTTATATATCTTTATTATTTAATTATATTATTATTATGTAATCAATATACATTTCCATCAGAAGAAAACACAACAACCCGCTCTCCTTACAGATACGAATAAATTATGATCATCTCTTCTCATGTATAAAATTATGTGAATAATAAACTATATTATAGGTCCCATAAAATTTTGTAGATAATATTCCTATTTGTATATACCCGGGGGCGATTTAGAGTCACTATAATATTTCCAGGTCAAATATATTATCTAAATAAACCTGACCTTTTTGCTCTTCTTTCGGTAAAAATGTGGTGCAATAACTACGATTAGGACCTAAATTTCCTAAGTGGTCTATTAAATATTAGAGGTGTTTTGTCTTTTTCAAAGATGGATGCTCTTTGAGTTCTTATAATAAGACCTAAATAACTCTAGGTAAATAAAGGTAAATACTTATGTCCAGCTATTGTTTTGACTAGACTATTCTATTGTATTAATTCTTATTATTTATAAATATATTTCAAAACTGAGAACCATGCTGGATCGGTAAGATCCTTGTAAAGCAAGGCTAAGAAGTGACAATAGTTTTCTACTTGTAGATGCAGTCAAGATAAATCACTTATCTTATATCTGAACAGTCGATGTGAACTTGAGTCATGAGAATTATTTATTCTGCCCTTTATGGAAATTTAACCTTTGGTCTCTTTAAACTAGATATTATTGTAGATGCACATGAAGTTTATATATTAATCTGCTGTTCTATTATGACTCACACAAGTAATAATATTATAATAAAAATCATAAGGTCTAATTTTAGACTGTTATTGTCGGTCGAAATCAAAGTTAAACTGATTTGTATTATATACGAATACAATAATACGCTCATAAAGTGTAGTCTATTTTACTAAGTGTAATCATCAAAAATTTATTAATATAAATAACTTCCAACTTAGAGGAAATAATGAATAATTCATCCCACTATCACATTATTCAGATAACATAATAAATTAATAATTTACTAACTAAGTTTAATAGTAGATTCAACTCGTGAATGCCACTATAAAACGCAAGAGCGCACCGCCAAACGCGCGACCATCCACGAGTAGACCTGACCAAGAGCATAACTCCTCGTCACCCGGCGTAATCACACAGACATCAGCGAATCAGAAAATAATTTTTTTTCTTTTATGATACACGAATCCGGTTGTAAACTTTTCATTACAGTCATTTATTAAGAATATTATACATATTAGTAAACAGCGTTATCCACTATAGTGTAAATTGGGACGTGCCGTAAATCCCCATTTATACTTACACTCACATGAAGAGTTATTATTATATATTTTTATTTGACCTAGATATACATACCAATTTTCACTGTAAATCGCGTTCTTGAAAAAACATTTACGTTTTTTGTATAAGAAACTATGTCTTCGTGATTTGTATAAAAGCAGTCTTGTTATTTAACCTTTATCCAAGTTATATAGTACCTATAGAGAGAGCGACGTAAGAAACAACAATAGCTCGGCTGGCGCGTTGACCGTCAGGGGATGGTGCTGCATTTGTGGTGTATGAACATAGCTTTACGGTTCATGTTTAAGGTTCAAGCAAGAGTTGAACAAATAAACTATGAGATGTGTCGAAAGAGAAGCAATAAACCTTCTAAGTAAAGAAGATATAACAACCAGAGAGTACAGAAGAATTTGAAGTCTTTCTAAAAATCTTAACCACCCCATCCCCATTCTTCCCTTATTCCTCGAACGGATATATAATTACTGATCATTTATGGTTGCTAATTCTTGCGATATTGTTTCATATTTGTAGTTAATAATGGACCAAAAAATAAAGATGAGTGAGTATGTAAAATCCTAAAAAATATGTAATAGTTCTACAAGTAAATATAAACTGATTAGCTAAAATTATTAAATAAATATCTATAACATATTGAACATGCATAATAAACTTCCCCGTCCTTGTACAAATAATGTCTAAATTCTCTTTTATGGTATATTTCAAAGCCTATAGTGTACTGCTTTTATACATTTAGAGCACTCTAAATTTCTTCTCATAACGATTATGAGTTAGTAGTCAAAAATACTCATTCTATCTATTAATCAGATATGTTGTAATTGACAATTATACGAGGAACATAACATACGAGAATATAACCATCCCTCATAATTAATATTTAGGTTTGTAAAATTAAACACGAGGAGGTATATACAAGGACTTTAAATTAAAAACTAATGCGCTAATGACACATATGTTTATAAATATAATTATAAGAAAAATATTACTAACCAAATATATACCCCGATACAGGACAAACGATGCCCAAAACAATGCAATCAAAGGAACGGGTGTTGGGAATAGAGTATCTAAATCACTCATTAGAATGTAATGCCCTAAATATCACACTTGTAAAAAATCACATAACGCTCCAAAATATTTTTCAGCGACTAAATCAATAGTAAATAATCTAAGCCGGGGGTTCAGAGTCGTACCCGTTTCCAGCAATCCGGAGGTCACGCTCTCTGCGGGCTGCTCTTGCGTTTATTGCTTCAAACGTTGAAATCTACTATATAATATCTATAGTGAATTAATTATTATCTCTATTAAATATGTAAATTAAATAATTATAATTACATAAATGTAAGTATTTATATATAATTAAAAATATTGAATATATCACTTATAGTAAAATAAAACTACTATTTAGATATAACTCCATTCAAATATAACATTTAGTTAACAGCTTAACTAGCTAAAATTTGATATTGATTTTAAAATGAGTTTGGAGATATAAAAAGTATATATAATACAACTCTCATCATAATACTAAGTTTTAAAGGAGTAAACAAGAGTTAATTTAATTCAAAAAGGTACCCGTAATAAATTAATTCTTCGATCAAATTAACACATATCGAGGTCATAATAGTAGAATTAAGGATATATGCCGTATACCAATCACAAGTAAGTAGATAAGACATTTCACTCTCACTTACATCTTATAAAGGATCTTATTCCAGATTCCAGCTGTTTTACAGTTTGAATATAATATATATTATTTTTATCAAATAATAATAATAATCTAAAGTATACTTTAGTCATAACTTGAGGAAATAAACTTTTTATTGACACTCAAATAGGTTATATTAGCTTATAAATATCTAGCCTTGAGGATTATTCAAAAAAGGCTATGCTCATTATTTTAAGGCCTTATTAATAGGGCCTTAAAACGGATTAGGTAATTGCACCATCAAATTTTTATCAGAATAATAAGGTTCAAGTTTGAAATATATATTTTGAACCTTAGGTAAAATTAGGCCCTAATAAATCGCCAGAGGATCAAAAATGAGAATTTATCCTAATATTAGGCCTAAAAGTAGTTATTTCAAAATCACATTTATACAGAGAGTAGGTCAGTTATCGTATCTGTAAGTGAAGTGCGGGTTGTTGTGGATATTTCTCACAGTGATGGAGAATATTGTCAAAGTTACATTAGATTAATAATAATAATAATAAAAATATTCGAATATTATTTTTATATATTTTTGATATTATTTTTAGTTTCCCCTGAGCGAAAATATTAAATATTATAATTTGTTGACAAATAATTGTAAATTTTTGTAAATAAAAAACATTAAGGATAGTTTTAATAAAATACACTAATGATTTGAGTTAGCAGTAGGATAGGAAAAAACTTAACGTATCGTGATGATATTTTTATACTTATTACATGCTAAAGAAGGATAGATAACCATATGCTATGAAGTCTATAGGCATAGAGAATGGCCCAAATCTAAAATTAGGCTTAGGGATAGAGTAAGAGGTGGGTAAGAAATAAAATAGGAGATAGATAGATCCTGGCCTTATTTTCGTTTGGGACAGAGAAGAGGAATAAGTAAGTGAAAAGTCTATTCTCACACGTTCTCTTCAAAGAAAGAATGATGCGGTTAAATAATACAGAGGAGCATTCTCCACT